>PISX010003033.1:17615-146466 GCA_004024625.1 Mellivora capensis
GGGAAGAGGGGCTGGGGGCTTGGACTTCTGGGTCTGAGAGAGGAGGGGCTGGGGGGGCCTGGACTCCTGGGTCTGAGGGAGGAGGGGCTGGGGGTTTGGACTCCTGGGTCTGAGGGAAGAGGGTCTGCGGGCTTGGACTCCTGGGTCTGAGGGAGGAGGGGCCTGGGGTCTGGACTCCCGAGTCTGAGGGAGGAGGGGGCTGGGGGCCTGGACTCCCTGGTGTGAGAGTGGAAGAGGCTCTGGGCCTGGGTCTGGGACAGATTTCTGGCGGCAGCCAGTTCTAGGAGTCAACACACGATGTCGCTCTGGCCCTAGTGGGGTAGAAGAGGCGGGTCTAGGGGCGGGGCTTAAGACCCCCTAGGTGGGGGCGGGGTCTGCTCCTGGGCAGGCCTCTGCTGGCATGGGATCTAGAGCTGGGCACTGACCACAGCGGGCAGCGAAGGGTCAGGCAAGCTTGGAGAAGGTGAGGTTTGGAGGCCGGAGCGCAGGTCAGGAGGAGGCAAGGGTTAAACAGCCTGAGGTGGGCAGCACCTGAGAGTGAAGCACACAGCTGACCCAAGTCCCGGGTGCCTCAGAGGGTCAGGGGCTGAACTTTGAGGCTCTAGAGTGGTTAAATGTTAGGGAAACAGAGTCTGGGAGTCATAAGATGTGTGAGTTGTATAACGTTCCAGGAGAGGGGTGGGCTGGGGGTCTGGATTCCTGGGTCTGAGGGAGGAGGTGCTGGGGGCCCAGACTCCTGGGTCTGAGGGAGGAGGTGCTGGGGGCCCAGACTCCTGGGTCTGAGGGAGGAGGGGGCTGGGGGCCTGGACTCCTGGATCTGAGGGAGGAGGGGCTGGGGGCCTGGACTCCCGGGTCTGAGGGAGGAGGGCTGGGGGTGTGGACTCCTGGGTCTGAGGGAGGAGGGGCTGGGGGCCTGGACTCCTGGGTCTGAGACAGGACGAGGGGCTGGGGGTGTAAGAGTTGGACCCCAGGCGTCTCAAGGACTTGGTGCTGCCACCCAGGTCCCAGCCATCCCCCAAGGCCCTGGTGTGCGCAGCCGCCCTCTCCAGCCTCTGGAGGCAGAGAGCACCTGTTTGCTCTTAGGAGAAAGAGGCTACTCATCCACCCCCAGGGCCCAAGTCTGTTTGCTTTGGAAACAAGGTGGGGGGTGTCTCAAGTTATCTGGTTCATCTTTCACCCTTGGGCCATTGGGTGGCGCCAGGATGTGGGGGCAGGGGCGAGGGCCATCTGCGACCTGAGGCTTGACCTTACCCTGACCAGCAACTGGTCTCCCCACTCCTCAGATGCTCCAATGAAAAGGGAGACTGAGTCACAGTGGAAAGTGTCATTGAGCCCTTAGCTCCTTCCCTCAGACCCAGGAGTCCAGAGCCCCTGCTCCCTTCTCCCTCAGACCCAGGAGTCCAGACCCTCAGCCCCTCCTCCCTCAGACCCAGGAGTCCAGGCCCCCGGCCCCCTCCTCCCTCAGACCCAGGAGTCCAGGCCCCCGGCCCCCTCCTCCCTCAGACCCATGTCTACCAGGACCTGGGCCCTGGGTCACCGTCTCTACTCTGCCCCGCAGAGATGCCCGGCAAACAGTCAGATGAGGAACAGGTGGAGGCAGGGGCTGCCGACAACGTAGCTGAGGAGGACCGAGGGGGCCTCACGGCAGAGGAGCTCCGGCAGAGCCAGGAGGCAGCCCTGGAGCTAGAGGACATGATGGCGCTAAGTGCGCAGACCCTGGTCCGGGCCGAGGTGGACGAGCTTTACCAGCAAGTGCGTTCCCTGGGCCAGGGCCGCTTTGGCCGGGTCCTGCTGGTCACCCATCGTCAGAAAGGTACCAGGGCCTGGAGACAGATGCAGGAGGGTCATGGGGTGGTTGAATGGGTCACGACAGGTGCCAGCCCAGGCCGGGGAGTGTCAGCAGGAATCGAGTGTTGCCTCTGCCCCACCACAAGGCTGTGTGTTCTTGGGACTCTCCCCTGCCCTCTCTGAGCCTCAGCTCCTCCTTCGAGAATGTGGGTGACTGAGCATATGTCAACGGCTATGGTACCCAAGAGAAAGGGGAGCAGACAGAGCCCTCCCCAGTGGTCATCCCCTGGGGCCTGGCTTCATCTGGAACTTTCTGACCAGGTGTGCACACATCCCCTGTTGGTCCCCTGAGCCGGGCACAGTGTGGATGGAACTCAGAGTCAGCATAGACGTGGGGCACGCCTAGCGAGGCTGCCCAGAGGGCCCGGCCCTCAGTGCTTGGTGCTCGGAACCCAGAGCTGAGTCCGCGAGGCCTGCCTCCACGGCGGAGCCCCAGCCTGCACAGGGGGAGGGTGTGCAAGTGCGCCCGGCCAGCTGGCGCCAAGCTCTGCACGCTGGGGCTGGGGCAGGGGTGCTGGTTGGCCTCAAACAGCAGGAGTCCACCTTCTCATGCTCCTGGAGGCGGAAGTCCCCAAGCAGGTGTGTCCTTGTGTGTCCACACCTGCGTGTCTGCGTCCGGTTCCTCATTCTTTAAGGACACCGGTCACAGTGGATTGGGGCCCACCCCAGGGACCGCGTTTTACCTCTTTCAAGACTGTCTCCAGACAGGGCTCTGTTCTGCAAAAGGCTGTGAGGACCTCTTCCACCTGTGGAAGCACCCACCAGGGTTCATTCAGCTCACATCAGAGACCGATGCAAAGAGCAAGAGGTCCAGACATGGGTCTTCCCTGACTGTGGAGGCACAAGGCCTAACAGGGGGTCCGGGGGACCATGCTTCATTGTACCTCCTGGATGCGGGCCCCTGAGCCAGAGGGGTCTGGGCCCAGCACTCACAGCCCCAGTGGACGGAAGCCATCAGAATTGACAGTGGCACATGCCACCATGGCAGAGGTCCAGGGCGCTGCTGCATCCAGCCGGGGGACAGAAGGACAGTGGTCAGCATGTGAGGCAAGGAGGTGACCTCTGTCCATCACTCCTGGGCTCCTGGTGAGGGCAGAGGGTGACTCTGCAGGTGAAGAAGCCAGAGTTCCTGCCCTCAGGGGACCTACACTCTGGGGAACTGTTTGCATGAAGGTTCCTCCCCGGGATGGCGTCCCCAGGGCAGAGCATCCCTTCCGCATTCCCTGCGGCTTTGGGGCTTGGGTTTGCTGGAACCAGGAGCCAAAAGAAGTCATCCAAAATTCCGAGTCCAGTTTCCCAGGGGCCCCCCATCTGTTCCAACACAGCAGAGCAGAAAATCACCAAATGCTGCGTTACTGTTGTTATTAATTACCATGGACGGTGTTTTTGTGGCCACGCGGCGTGTAGGGTTGCATGGCAGGGAGGAGGCGGCAGTGGCGTTGGGGAGAGTCTGGGCCAGGGGGCGGCCAGGGTGACCCTCGGCTCCTTCACTCCCTCCACTCCTGTCTCTGCTGCCCCAGGCACGACCCTGGCATTGAAACAGCTCCCAAAGGTGTCCACTTCCCTGCGGGGCTTCCTGTATGAGTTCTGCGTGGGCCTCTCACTGGGCACGCACCCAGCCATAGTCACGGCCTACGGCATTGGCATCGAGTCGGCCAACTCCTACAGCTTCCTGACGGAGCCCGTCCTGTATGGGGACCTCATCACCTTCATCCAGCCCAAGGTGGGTAGGTGGGCCCCTCCCTGGGCCCCTCTGGAGTTCACAGATCGCCACAGAACCAACACTGTACCCTAGTGAGACTCGCCCGCACCCATGGGCTCAACCCAGGCCTCGAGGGAGTCACGTTAGACCTCCCCAGGGCTCACAGTCCCTCACAGGGTCACGCTGGGCCTCCCCATGGCAAGTCTGTTGGAAGTCCTTCATTGTCCTGGGCCCCCCGGGACTGAGGAGCACCTGCATGGTCTCAGTCCCCGGCCAGCTGTCTGCAGGGGTAGGAGGCCCTGACGCCTGTCCCCCGCAGGTGGGCCTCCCGCAGCCGGCAGTCCAGCGCTGCGCGGCCCAGCTGGCCTCGGCCCTGGAGCACATCCACTCCCGGGGCCTGGTGTACCGGGACATCAAGCCCGAGAATGTGCTGGTGTGTGATCCGGCCTGCCAGCGGGTCAAGCTGACCGACTTTGGCCACACGAGGCCGCGTGGGACGCTGCTGCGCCTGACCGGGCCACCCATCCCTTACACGGCCCCTGAGCTCTGCTGCCCCCCGCCCCTGCCCGAGGGCCTGCCCATCCAGCCTGCCCTGGACGCCTGGGCGCTGGGGGTCCTGCTGTTCTGCCTTCTCACTGGCTACTTCCCCTGGGACCAACCCCTGGCCGAGGCCGACCCTTTCTACGAGGACTTCCTCATCTGGCAGGCGTCTAGCCAGCCCGAGGACCGTCCTCAGCCCTGGTTCGGCCTGACACCCGTGGCTGACAGTCTCCTGTGGGGACTGCTGGACCCTCACCCTCGGAAGAGGAGCCCCGTGAGCTCCGTCCGGGACTATCTGGGGCGTCCCTGGAGGCAGCAGGAGGGGGAAGCTGAAGAGGTGGAGGAGGGGGACGGCAAGGAGGATGGAGAGTGAGGGGGGCCGCCCGAGCCCACCTTGCCTGTGGAGATACGGGAAGGGAACCGCGTGCCCATGTCCTGAGGCTGCCTCCACCTTCCTGTGATGGCTTTTGGCTTCTCTTTTACCCGTCTCCCCCTTCCTTTCTTCCCTGCCTCCCACATGGCTGTCCCTCTTGTGGCTTAGGGGGCCCCTGAGACAGCTGCAGGTCTGTCCCACCATCGCCGTTCCCCAGGGCTTTAGCACCTGCTGTCCCCCCTGCCCGAGGTTCTGTGGCTACTTCCCTCACCTCCCGCACACCCTGGGTGCTTCAGCTGCCCTGCTCAGTGAGGCCTGCCCTCGGCAGGCGAGGTCCCCGGCCCCATGTCCCCACCGCCTCCCTCTCCTCTGCTCCCTGCCCCCCAGGACGCTCACCCCCTCCCAGCTGTCTGCCTAGGTCCATGTGGTTCTTCTGTGTGTCCTGCAGGGGTCCCGCCTGTCCTGTGAGGTGCCCCACGGGGCCGGCCCGACGGAAGGGCCTCACAGATGTCTTGCTCAATAAACCCATCTGTCTGGTTCTGCGTCACCGCCTCTGTGTCCCTGTCTTCCGGCCCCGTCTCTCCTCCCGAGCCGGGTCTCACCCACTCCCCGGGCCCTGCGTCTTCTGCCCACAGTCCAGGCTGGCCGTTGCCCTCCTCTCTCACCTAGCTTCACCCGGCACTTAGGTCTCCACGACGCTGCCGGTCTGTCCCTGTGGGTTAGGACCGACAGCCTGTTGCCAGGGAGAGACCCGCAGAAGCCGAACACGGTCCCACGGTGTGGCCATGCCTCGTGCCAGAGGCTGGCACGGATGCACGTCAGGACGGGGAGAGCCCGTCTCTGCGCGGGCCCACATGTGAGCAGAGGCCTTGAGCATCAGAGCCGCCCACAGGCTGGACTGTGGCGGGGATTTCTGCAGATGTGTGTGTCCATAAGCCTCTGGGCCCAGGGCTGTGCACAAGTCGTGGTGTGTGTGGGGGACACGGTGGGGTGTGACTGTGTCCTGGCCTGTGCGGGTGACGTGACTATGTGTTTCATGGGTCCGAGTGTTTGAGCCTGTGTGTGAGGGGACAGCACGGAAGTCTGCGTGTGCTTGGCCCTGTATGTGTGGACATCAGACCTGTGTGTGTGTGTCCACAAGACCTTGAGCGTGCGTGTGTGTAGCCGGAGGAGAAAAGTCACCCAGACACGGCTGCCAGTCACCAGCTGGGCCCCTCTCTCCTTCACACCTCCCCCCCCCCCTCACCCCGGCCCCTTCTTGGCCGCTGCCCTGTTTGCAAACACTCTGTCTTCCTCTCCTCGCCTTCTTTGGCCTCCCGCCCAGAGCAAGGCTACAACTCAGAGCTGGATCGAGTGTCACTCTCTCCCAGGCCCATACCACCCCCCCCAGGGCCCTTGCTGTGGCCTCCTAGGTGTTGCCTGGACTGGGGAGGTGGGTGTTAGCAGCGCCTGCAGAGTGACCCCAAAGACCCTTGAATCTAGTTTCAATAGAGAGGACTAGGGACACCGGCCCCCATCCTGGGCAATCCAGGTGGGCTTCCTGGAGTAGGGGATACTGGAGAGAACAAGACAGGGAAGTACATAGTGGGGGGTAGGGGGGAGCAGGATCAGGACCTTCTGCCATCTTATCCATGAATGTGAAGTAGCCGGAACCATGAGGCCAAGAATGTGTCCCAAAAAAGCTGGAGGCGGCTGGGGCAGGGTGGAGCTGGGAAGAGGGGAGTGCAGATGGGCAGGGGCAGGCAGGGGCAGGGGAGGCTTCAGAGGGTATTAATTGGTGGCAGCAGCTGAGGATTAACTGGGAGGTGATAATGACCCAGTGGGGGGCCCCAGGGCAGGGTAGGAGCACAAAAATTCCAGAAGGCCTGAGGGACCAGGGCAGTTCTAATTAAGTATTAGTTACTTAATTAAGTAAGACTTAATGCTAATCATAACACTTAACACTGACAAAGCAGCATGCTCCTCGCTCCTCCGGCTGCACCCCTGGCAGAAACGACCGCTCACCTGCTAGGACCCTCCTCAGTTCACCGGTAGGTCGGGTTGCATGGCTGGCCAAGGTAACACCCGAGCTCCCACCTGGGTCAGGGGCAGGAGCAAAGCCAGGAGCTGAACCCAGACTGGGTCCTGACCAGGGACCATGGTCTTCAACTTCAGGGTGTTCCACTGCCATCAGTGGCTGAAGGGGTCCCACTCAGAGGGCTGGGGTGCATGTGGCAGGCCACGTGATGGTACTGTGTACGTCTGAATGTTCAAGGTGAGTGTGCATGGGGGGTCGTGAGGCGGCCGTCCCTCCCTCGGAGGACATGGGCGTTGGGGCAGGTAAACCATGGGGATAGAAGAGCGGGGCTCAAGTGGCTTCCAGACCCACTGCCATGTGCTAGTGAGGACGTGGAGAGGCTAGAACCCCGGTGCAGTGCGGAGGGAGTGTAAAAACAGTGCAGCCATCGTGGGAGACAGGCCAGCCTTCGTCAGCTCATCAGACACAGAACCACCACGTGGCCCAGCAATTCCGCTCTGAGGTTCGTGCCCATGAGCAATGGAAAGCGTGCATCCACACAGATATTCTAGTACATTACTCACAAAAGCCAAATTGCGGAGACAATCCAAATGTCCGTCCACAGCCAAGCAAACACGAGGTGGTCCATCCAGACTCTGGACTAGTACCCCGCCATGGGAAGGAACGAAGCCCCAACCCGTGCCACACCACGGGTGGACCTCACCAAGGCCGTGAGAAGAGAGAGGCCAGCTGTGCAAGATGAGCCACTGCAGGACTCCATTCTGAAAATGCCCCAAACAGGCAGATGCGGGGCTGGGGCTGTTGGGGGGAGACAGGGAATGATGGGTAAGGGGCGTAGTTTTTCTTCTTCGGGGGGCGTGGTGGTAGACTCGTTCGAAAATTAGATTGTGGTGAGTGCTGCACAACTCTGAATATATTAAAAACCACTGAATTGTACGCGGGAAAAGGGTAAATTTCATGGCATGCAGATTTCATCTCAATGAGGCTAAAAAACCACAAAAGAAGCATTTCCAAGGTTCTCATGCCTTAATCAGTTCCTTTCCTTCTCCAGGCCTCTGAATTCCCATCAAAGAAAAAAGAGAAAATGCTGCCCTCCTTCTCATAGCTCTGAGTCAATCACAAACCAAGGCCTTAAACACAGAACCTACTCCCTACTCCCCCGTCTTACAGAAAAGACCACTGAGGCCCCAACGGGGAGGAACCTACTTTCCAATGACCAGCAAGTCTAAAGATGGAAGAGCCTGAATTCAAACCCAGCTCTTCACCCCAGCCCAGCACCCCTGAAGTGTACCCAACTGGTGGTTGCCAAGGAAGCTCTGCCCCGCCCCCCCAAGCTGGGACCTCAAGCTTGCAAGCAGGACCATGTGGATGTCCAGTGTAAAGTGAAAATGTGGGGTTTCTTGGTTCAAAAAAAGTTTTTCCTTCCCCTCTCCCTCTCTGCCATTTGCTAGTGATGCCACGCCCTCCCCTGGGCCTGGGGCATGGAGCTACTTGCTGGGGATGGGGCCAGGCATCCTGTGACCAGAACCCATCAGGAAAGTGGCTTTGCATGAGCCCGTGCTCCTGCCCCATCAACTTCACTTAGAAAACTCGGGATCAAAAATCACGAAAAGCATCGGCAGAGCGTTAAACCAACCCACTGGCACCCCACCTGCATGCTGCTTGAAGTGGGGATGAGGCCAGAGGGGACCAGCCGGGCAAGGCCTCTATGAACAAGCTCTGGGGTGGGAGTCCCTGCAGGTCGGCACTGGGGCACAGATAATGCAAATAGCTTGAGCGATGCTTCTCAGACCTACAGCCGCCAGCCACTATGACCTGCCGCCTTGCTAAACCACGGATTCCGATCCGATCCAGAGAGTCTGAGGTGGTGCTGGTGAGGCCCATGTTCCCAGGGCACGGGCCACACTTGCTGGTGCAAGGGACACAATGTTAGAGTACTGATCTTGCGTCCTCGCTGAACTCTCATTAACGCTAACCATTTGTGCGCTGGATGCTCCGGGGTTTTCTACATGGACAGTCATACTGCCCACGGGAAAGGACAGATTTTTGTTTCCACACTTCCTGGGATTAAGGAAGCCCCCTCTGCTCCCATTCTGCTAAGAGTGTGTGTGTGCATTTGTGTGTGTCCACCACGAATGGGTGTTGAATTTTGTCAAATGTGTTTTTCTGCAAAGGTCAAGCTCGCTAGGCTTCTGCAGCTACTGTTCTGGGCTTGTTGCAAGCTGGCAGGCACAGGATAGGGCTCAGATGTCCCATGGGAGTTGTCCAGGTCAGGGCCAGCAGTAGGTGGGGGCTGGCCACCCACTCTGGCCCTGGGCCCTGGGGCCAGATGTTTGGGCTTAGCTGCCTGGCCAAGCAGGGATAGAGTGACCGGATAATTAAGCACCCGCTTCTTCGGGGCTGGCAGAAGGTGGCAGAGGGTGGAGGGACCTGGGGCCAGAGTGCCCAACAGCCACCCCCCCCCAAATCCGGCTCACAGACAGAGACCTAGAGCCCAAACTCCTAGTGGGGCCCTCAGGGGGGACCCAGAGTTGGGGTGCGCCTGCTCCCAACTTCAAATGGGAAAGCAGACCCTTTGCCTCCAGGCCGGTATGCTGTCCTCTGAGCCCCTGACTGCCCAGGAGGGCAAGGGGCAGGCAGGCAGGGGCCCCCTCAGCCCTCCCTGTTTACTAGTCAGCAGTTATTTAAGTCTGGGGCTTAATGAGACCCGGGGAACAGAATTCTCTGCGTGCTTCTTTGCCTGTTGGCGGGGGCAGACAGTCCATCTATCAGGACCCCCAGACTTTATCCCTCCCCGCCCCCAACACGTAACTGGACCCTGCTGGCCTTTGCCGGACTGCGGGGGCGCCAGCTCCATGACCTTCCAGGACCTCTGAGCCAGGCTCCAGACTGGGGAGAGGAGGCGGAGGGAACGGTCTCCTGTCCGAGGCTACAGAAACCAGAATTGGAGCTTCCTTCAGTGTTTCAAGGTGGCCCCCAGTTTACAAGTGGAGACCCAGAGTGGGGAAGGAGCCCACCCAAGGTCACTCAAAGAGGGGCCGTCATAGGAGTCCTAACCTGGAACCCCAGGCCAAGGTCAAACCTGAGGAATTTGCATCGCATTTTTCTGGGTTTGAGTTCCCACTCTGCTGTGTGCCCTTAGGCAAGACGCTTGCCCTCTCTGAGCTTCGAGGTCCTTTCTGAAATGGGGATCAAGGTCCTCCGTCACAGGGCTGGGGTGAGGATGGGATGCGGTGTGTTAAGAGGCCACACTGGGTCAGGCACAGAGGAGCGCAGTCAGGAAGGGATCACGATCACTCTTGTTAACTGAGCTTGTGACACACCAAGCTCCGTCCTTGCCAGGGCTGCCTCGTCCCATCCTCCCCCACCACCTCCCCAGAGGCAGGTGCTGTTACTATCCGCGTGTACCCGTGACGAGACTGAGGTTCAGAGAAAGGAAACAAGGCCCCAGAGTCCCACTGCCTGGACGTGGTTTCGAGTCCAGGCTAGTCTGACTTAGGAGCAAGGGCCTGGTCAGACAGGCCTGGCTACCAATCACGGCTCCACCACATCTTCCCTAAGAGACCGGGGACCTCAGTGCCCTGATCTGTAAAAAGGGGACAAAGACAACAGCTGGCACAGCACGAGTGCTTATCCAGAGCTGGCCCCCGTGCTAAGCGCTTTAACATATGCACTGACTTAGCGAATCAGCACAACCACCCATGAGGTGTGCACTTACTGCCCCACTTACGTGGCTGGAAGAACTCAGACCAAGAAGTTAGGTAACTGGCTCAGGTTCACGCCCACAGGCAAACTCAGGCCTTCGGGCTCCAAAGCTCACCCCTTCTCTGCTGAGCCGCGGTAACAGTACCCTCCTCAGCAGGTGTTCGTGAAGATAAGGTGACGTCATGCACAGAAAGCCCTCAAAACAGAGCCTGACCCAGAAGAGGTACTCACCAAGTATTCGTCATTAGGATTGTTCTCGTGTACTCATGCATTCAAGATTTTTAAGGTGTGTGCGCCCTGCGTCAGGCTCTGTTGTAAGAGCTGGGCATACATCTGTGAACCAGACAAAGTTCTCTGCCACCATGGGGCTTCGCCAGTACCAATGGTGGCACCATTGTCACCACCCCCATCTCCATCATGATCGTCCTCACTATGATCATCGCAATCACGCCCATGATCACCTTCACCACCACCACCACCGTGGTCAGGGCCAACATCACTCCCATCGCCATCTTCACCATGGTCATCGTGGCCATCATTAGGCTCGCCGTCCTCCTTCTCACTGCCGTAATCACCATGACCACCGTGGCCATCACCCATTATCACCGACGCCACCACCATAAACATCACGATTCAACACCAATCTTGGGATTCCCTCTCTCCGGAGTTCCCCTAGATCCCCACAAATGTCACCAGTATCTTGTTTTTAATTAGATACTATGGTTTTCATTTTTTGGTTGGGTGTGTCTTAGCCCCTCAAATCCCATATAGGGGTCACACATCTCCCCTCAGAGGCCTTTCTTCCTCCTCTGGGGTGGTGGTGGCTGGTGCAGAGGGGCTGGGAGGCCAGGCCCCCTCAGCCAGTCTTTTTACAACCTCACCCAGTTGCCCTAGGTTCCGGGTGGCCTCCACCAGCTGGGTCAGCCCCAGTCCCAGGGCTTGGCGCTGCTGCTGCTCCTGCTCCAGGACCTGGGTCAGCCTCTGCAGCTGGCCACCCACTTCCCTCACAGCAGCCACCAGCTCTACCAGAGCCGGCGGCTCACAAGCCATGACCCTTACAGGTGGTGTTGGAGCCACACATGGGCCAAGGGGGTCTGGGCTCTGACCAGGGGTTGGCCTTGGGGTGAGATGGTCAAGGAAAGGTTGACCCAAGGGATGGGCCATGGAAGACAGGTGGAGGTCAGAGGTCACTGTGGGGTCAGAGGCTGAGTGTGGGGTCTGTGTGGGTGGTGGGCTTGGTTTGGGGCTCTGGCTTCTTGGTGGTTTGAAGTCCTCAGTGGACAGAGTGTCCACGCTTGGAGCTGGAGAAGGCCTGGAGTGGCTGGACTCTGAGGTTGGAAAAGGCGTTAGGCTCGACATCTTGGATGTAGAGAGATGAGAAGACCCCGTGGAGGTCAACCAGGGGTGTAGACTAGACTTGACTGTTGGTGCTGGAGTGGGAGAAAACAGTTCTGTTCCCGAGGAAGTCAGAATGGACTTGGTAGTGATCATAGGGGTTGAGGTGGGGTCAGCCGTCACGCTGCGGTGAGCGGAGGTGGTAGAATGAAGGGTCATGGTGGGGTGAGGGGTTGTGGCAGGGTAAGAGGTTGTGATAGGGTGAGGGGTTGTGATGGGTGGAGCAGCAGTGGACTGAGGGGTCGTGGTGGGGTAAGGGGTTGCGGTGAGGTAAAGGGTTGTGGTGGGTTGAACAGATGTGGTGGGTTGAAGGGATATGGTGGGTTGAGGGGGTGTGGTGGGTTGTGGGGTCGTGGTGAGTGGTGGGACTGTGGCGGAATGAGGGGTGGTCGTGAGTTGAGAGGTAAAGATGGAGTGAGGGGTGCCAGTAGGGTGGGGGTTTGTGGAGGAGTCTGGGGATTTGGAATGATCTGGAAGTGTGTTGGCATATGGAGCTGTGCCCAAGTTTGGGATTGTGGCAGATTCTGGAGTCAACTCTGAGGTAGAAGAAAGGTGGGTCACCACCGCAGGTGCAGAGGGCTGGGAGGTCAGTTCTTTGGGCGGGGTGGGTGGTGGGGTGGGTGAGAGATCAGGTATCAGCGCTGGAGTCACAGCGCCCTCAGGGGTGGACAGAGTGAGGTCCGAGTTCATCTGCGAGGCCAGGTCTGGGTTGGGTGGCGAAGTGTCAGGAGGGTCAGAGGTCACCCCTCGCCTTGAAGCTGCCTCGGGAATGAACTGAGGCGCAGAGTCTGGGGTCACTGGTGGGCCAGGGGGCTCTGGCGAGGCTGACGGAGCTGGGGAAGCGGCAGGGGGCGCTGTCCTGGCCGCTGTGGGACGCAGCAGCCCTCGCTCCGGCCACGGTTTCCTCAGGGAACCTGGAGGAGGAGGAAAGACAGACGGTCGAGGTCAGCTTGCCCCGCCCACCCCCTTGGCCTGCCCCGCCCCTCCAGGGAGGAATCGACCAACGGGAGGGCGCGGAGCCTTGCAACGTCAGGGTTCCCCCAGCAGACTTGGCCCCGCCCCAGCGCCCCACCTCCCCGCCCCCTGCGATGTCTCCGGACGCCACCTGGCGTCCTCCAGTGCCCGCGAGGGAGCTCGAGGGAGGGGAGGGGTACTGTGGAAGGTGGGAGGGAGCGGCGACCCTGGGGGCAGGGACGGGAGTCTGGAGGGGCTTTTGGAAGCACGAAGGAATCGTGGCGGCTTCCCTGGGGACGCAGGAGGGGCTGAAGGGCTGAGGGGAGGAGGGAGCAAATGGGGAAGGAATGGGGGGGATGCCAGAAGGTGCAGAAGCATGAGGGGGGATGCAAGAGGCTTCTGAGCGTAATCTCAGGGGTCAAGATTTTTATGTCACTTTTTAAACAAAATTATTGCAAAAGATCCACTATGAACAAAAGAGTCCAATTTAGCCCAACAGGGTCTGACTGGGCCAGGATTAGGGAAAGTCAAGTGAGGTAGATGGGATCCTGCCTTTAGTTAAATTTTTGATGTTCGGTTCATTGCGAATGTTTTACATCAATTTCGATTTTTAAAACTATAAAGATATTTACCTTGGTAGCTGCGTGTTTGGGCGGCACCTTACATTTAGGGCCTGAGTAGAATGAGAAGCCTCATCCCTTTCCTGGCTCAGCTTCCAGGTAGATGAGAATTTTATCCCTTTTTGCAGATGAGGGGAGTCAGGCCAAAAGGGTAGGTAACTTGCCATGGGTCGCACAGATACAGTTTGCAAATTGTGGGGACAAGATTTGAAGCAAAGTCCTTTGCATTCAGAGTCTGGGTCGTTAAATATCACTTTCCCAGTGATGGGTATGATAACATGTGGCCAACCCTAATCTGAAATGTGGCTAGTCCAACTAAGGGTTAGGGTTTCCTTTTTAAAAAAAAATATTTTGGGGGGCGCCTGGGTGGCTCAGTGGGCTAAAGCCTCTGCCCTCGGCTCAGGTCATGGTCCCAGGGTCCTGGGATCGAGCCCCACATCGGGCTCTCTGCTCCGCGGGAAGCCTGCTTCCCTTCCTCTCTCTCTGCCTGCCTCTCTGCCTACTTGTGATCTCTGTCAAATAAATAAATAAGATCTTTTAAAAAATACTTTTGGTGGGCAGCAAAGCAAGGTTTATTGAATGAGAGAGAAGTGAATACGCAAAGCTCCCAAGGAGGGAGGGGACCCAAGGGGACTGCCCTCCTTTTTCACATTTTTAATTCATTTAAAGTAAAAAGCCACCGGTGTTGATAGCTAGCATATTGAACAATACAGCTCTAGAGAATTCCAGGTTTCCTGCAGGATTTGGACATGCCTCCTGTTCTTGCCACTGGTTTGCAGCGTCAGAGAAGTGGCTCAGTGAGGGGGTTGGCCTCCAGCCATGCTGCCTGTGCTTAAACCCCAGATCTGTCGCTTCCTAACTGGGTGACCATGGACAAGTTATTTAACTGCCTTGAACCTCAGTTTGTGGATGATCAACAGACCTCCCTTGTAGAGCTGTGCTGGTGCAGGGGGCTCCTGTGTGTGCAGACTTAGGACAGTGCCTCGCATGTAACAGGCACTCTTGTGACTAATAGTGTCACACTCATTGATGTCCATACCTCAGTTTCTCTCATCTGTGAAATGGGCCTAATGACAGCACCTACATCATAGGGCTCCTACAGATGCCTGAGAGCTAAAGGGGTAATATATATAAAGTGCTTAGAACAGTCCCCAACACCTGGGTGTACTGTTCAGTAACTATTAACTGATTTAGTTATTATTTCAAGAATCACAGCTTGCTTAAATATTGTAGGGGTTCAGATGCCTACAGTGGTATTTTTAATTTTTCAGACCCAAGGTTCAGAAAGCCAAACTAATAATACTCTTCTGTACGTTGTCATCAACAGCCCAGCAATGTCTCTTCTTTTTTCTTCTTTTTCTTTCCCGCTCTCCATCCCTCTCACTTTCCCCCACAGCTACCTCCATTAGTGTATTTGACACATGTCCTTAAAGATAGGTCCTTACACAACACCTTATAAAAGGCATATATGTATATATGTTAATATATTAAGCGTACATGTATTTCTGTGTTTGTGCTTTTTAGCTTTTGCAAATCGCTGGAAATTTCACTCTGCTCTTTCTCCATCTTTAGTTGCTCACACTGCCCCGTGCTCCTGTGTGTGCAGCTCGACTCGCTTTAGCTCCTGCGTGGGATTTCACCGCACGCACCCACTGCATTTCTTGTTACCCACTGCTGGACACATAACCTGCCTCCAACTCTCTGATATCACAGTGTTCCAAAGAAAACCCTCATACAGCTTGCCCACAGAAGCCTATTCAAGAATTTCTCTGGAATACATGGGGCACCTGGGTGGCTCAGCTGGTTAAGTGACTGCCTTCGGCTTAGGTCATGATCCTGGAGTCCCAGATTGAGTCCCACATCGGGCTCCCTGCTCGGCAGGGAGTCTGCTTCTCCAGCTGACCTCTCTCATGCTCTCTCTCTAATAAATAAATAAGGTCTTTTTTAAAAAAAAAAAAGAATTTCTCTGGAATACAGGAAGAGGATTGCTGGGTCACAATGTACAATCCTACCTAATTTCACTATTTGTCTTTATCAGACACCTATATCCAGTGGGGATGTCCGTTTTCCCACATCCTCACCCATACTTGACATTACCTACCTTCCAAATTTTCTCCATGCTTGTCATCACTTTAATTTTCCTAATTCTTTATGAGTGTGAGTGTTTCTACATATACTTGTTGGCCATTTGGGCTTTCCCTTCTGTGAACTGCCTGGTCATAACCGTTACCCATTCTCTTATAGGCCTCCTGTCATTTCCTCATTGATTTGTGAGAGTGAGTTACAGAGCATAGGTCATCGTTCCCCTACCTGGGCATTGCTGATATTGGAGCTGGATGATTCTTTGTTGTGGGGGACCGCTCTGTACAGAGTCGGATATGTAACAACACCCGTGGCCTCGACCCATTAGGTTCTAGTAGCCTCCCTACTCTTAGTCATGACAGTCCCACACATCCACACATCTTCAGATATTGCCAGTTACTCCCAGTTGAGGGCCACAGACGTAGATAATAACCCCTTGTAGCAGGATATATTTCTGCTGGATCTCTGGGGTGAGAGTGGGGTCACCACGGGGGAATTCGGAGTCCATTTCTCTACCCACAACACAACCAACCTGGTTGCCACAGCTACATGCCTCACCTGTGTCTCCACGGATCCTTGGAGCTGGAGAGGGACGGCCTGGACTCCGGGTGGTAGCAGTGGTAAGAGTGGATCCAGGTCTGCCTGCGGTGGGTGTCCCTTCGGGCGGAGTCCCTCCGGAAGGTGTATCCCACGTCCAGGAAGGCTCGTAACTATCCTCATCACCTTGAGAGATATAGGGAGAACTGAGTCTCGTTTCCCTTCATTGTGACCTTCTGCTCCTCTTGGACCCCAACTCAGGTCTCATCCTGTCTCAACTGGACCACCACCCCAATCTCCTCCCTGACCTCACAGCCACCCGGTGACTCAGCTGAGATGCTCTGAACTACTAAGAACAGAAACTGGGACTAAACCAGCTTATAAAATAAGAACAGCTCTTATTTCAATATCCTGATGTCCCTGCCCCTACTCATTCTTTATTTTTCCCTCAGGGGGAGGGAGACACCTATCATATCTTTATTAATGAACAACCAGGAACATTTCTGTAGCATTTTCCCTATGTATTTCGGATGAATACACTTGGATAATCTCTACATGACAATTTTATGTAACATATAAATGTGTAATATACAGTGACCCTCCAACTCTACAGATTTGAACTATGCAGAACCACCTGTATGTGGATTTTTCCCACAAATACAGTACAATACTATACTATATTTATAATTTTAGTAAGTTTTTTCTTTAGCTTACTTTGTTATAAAAATACAGTGTATACTGGGGCACCTGGGTGGTTCAGTGGGTTAAAGCCTCTCCCTTTGGCTTGGGTCATGATCCCAGGGTCCTAGGATCGAGCCCCGCATCAGGCTCTCTGCTCAGCAAGGAGCCTGCTTCCTCCTCTCTCTCTCTCTCTCTACCTGCCTCTCTGCCTACTTGTGATCTGTATTTATCAAATAAATAAATAAAATTTAAAAAATACACTGTATGATATATAGAACATACAAAATATGTGTTAATTGTTTATGTTATCAGTAAGGTTTCCTGTCAACAGTAGGCTATTAGTAAAGTTCTGAGGGAGTCAAACTCTCTCTCATCTATATGTAGATTTTTGACTGCATGGGGGTCAGTGCCCCTAACCCCCGTGTTGTTCAATGGTCAGCTGTGTAATATATAAATTAACCATTTTATAAGTATAATATAAAATATAACGTAAAATACACCATTTTATATAGAGAGAATTGAAAGATTGAATTCAGTCTTCTAGCTTGGTGGATCAAAAAACTTATTTTAACAATTGCTTTTTTGGGTGCCTGGGTGGCTCGGTCGGTTAAGTGTCTGACTCTTAATTTCAACTCACGTTGCGATCTCAGGGTTGGAAGAGCCAGCCCCACGTGGGGCTCTGCGCTCAGTGAGTCCGCTAGAGGTTCTCCCCTTCCCTCTCTGCCCCTCCCCTGCACTTGCATGCAAATGTGCATGCTTTCTCTCTCTCTCAGGTAAATAAATCATTAAAAAAACACAATAGCTTTGTTGAGATATAATTCCCATACCTTAATGTGTACAGTTCAGTGGGTTTGAGTGTATTCACAATGTTGGGCAACCAGAAACTCCATGTTCCTCACCTCCCTTCACTAACTGCCCCCTGCCCACCTCTCTGACACCCCCTCACCACTTCCACACGGGCTTGCTGCTCACACCGGACCCCAAACCTTGAGGTGTTCCCATCTAGCCTCGGTGCACCTTTGAGTTTTGGCCCGTGCTATTGCCTCCACCTGGAATTCCCTTCTCCACCATAGACATTTTCCCACTCTGCACGTGAAACCAGCAGAAGGATGGCGTCTGACACACTAGGCACGTTTGTCCTGGTTACTTTGAGCTCTGCGGCTAGCTGTCCCAGTTGCAGAAATCCCTGGCTCTGTCACCTGCTAATATATTACACGCGAATAGAACATGGGTCAACTTTCACCTTGATGCGTGGCATTGCCAATACCTCAGTCCCATCCCCCTAGTATTAACCATTCTTAATTAAATACCTTCCCCATGCCTGTCAAGTACCTTAAGAGGGTAACTATGAAATCCTACCTGACGGTCATATTCATTAGGAATTTTAAGAACCATTAGGCTTACTATTAAAAAATTAAAAATGGAAACAAGCTTAGAGAAAGAAAACCCATTAGTGGTGAAGATGTCTTTTCAAGATGCTGGGTTTTAGGAGAACTCCATTGAGAACACAAATTGAACCCCATTAAAATGTCAGTCCACCAATTGCAGGTATACTCCTTGGGTCTCTGTGTTCTTGAATTGAGCCCTAAGATATGGCCACCTGTGGGGCGCCTGGGTGATCAGTGGGTTAAGCGTCTGCCTTCGGCTCAGGTCATGATCTCAGGGTCCTGGGATCCAGCCCCACATCAGGCTCTCTGCTCGGTGGGGAGCCTGCTTCCTCCTCTCTCTCTGCCTGCCTCTCTGCCTACTTGTGATCTCTGTGTCAAATAAATAAAATCTTAAAAAAAAAAAAAAAGATATGGCCACCCGCCCACTGGCCATTAGTGTGGGAGCAATTTGATCTTTTTCATTAAAATGTTCATTTTAAATTTAAGCAGCAGCATTGCAGTTACAGCCCTTGTGAGGCCCAATCACCTCCCTTCCCCAAAGGACTCTCTGAGGCCATATTGTTTCTCCATGTTTTAGCTTCCTAAGTTGAAGACTTGCCCAACCACATAACACTGGGTGCGTAGTTTTACAGCTTGGTTTGTGGGCGTGTCCCTTCCTAGCTGGGTGAGCAAGTCACTGAACTGCTCCATGACTCAGTTTCCTCATCTGTAAAATGGGTACCATGATGGTCTACTCCATGAGGTCGCAAAGCCTGGCATGTGATAAGCTTATTCTTTGAATTAAATTCATCTCTCTCTAGCTCCTTCTTTTTAACCTTCATTTAACATTCTGTCATACCAACACACAACTGTTGATTCGTCCGTGCCCTGTTGATAGGCAGTTAGGCTGCAGCCAATGTTTTGCTGTTACAAATACGGCTGCAGTGAACTCCTTAGATCTGTGACTGTGGGCTCAGGAGTGAGAACTCCTCAACACCTAATCGTATAACTGGAAGGCAGAGGCGTCTCCCCAGACATTGTTAAACTGCCCTCCTAATGAGGCGCAGATTCGCATGCCCACCTTTACCCCACATCCTTTGTGTTGTCAGACATTTTAATTTTTGGCAATCTCATGGGGAGAGGGTGGCTGGGGAAGATGCTGTTTTGCTACAGATGACTGAACTGAAGCCCAGAGAAGGCAAGGAACTTTCCCAAAGTCACACAGCAAAGAGCAGTGTTAGGCTTCAGACCCACACAGGTCTACCTGGTCCTTAATGGAGACCTCTTTCCCTCCAGGTGCGAATCTACTGAGCCCACTCCTCCCCCGGTGAGCTTTTATTCGTCCTTCAAGATTTTATTCAAAGGCCACGCCCCTTCCCCCCTCAATGAAGTCACACCTGCTTAATGCTTCCTGGGCTCTTCAGAGCTAATTCTGTCATATGCTCCTTCCCTGTGTCCAACACTAGAGTAGTTAAGAGTGTAAATCCTGGATTTAGAATCCAAGCTCTGCTGTTTGCTGTACTGGCCCTCTTTGTACCTGTTTCTTTATCTGTAGAATGGTGTTAAGCATTGTACTGATCTCATAAGGTTCCTTGGGGGAGGAAGCGAGTTAAGCCATGTGATGCTGGTAGATGGTTCCTGACACATGGGGCACATTCAGTGAAAACTAGCTATGACTGTTAATATTATCATCCAACCTCTGAATTTAATCTTGCATTTACTCTTGGATCCTCTCCCTTCTGCATGACCTCATGCAGCCATAACATACAGCAACAGCCCAAATCCATGAGTCATCCCACCTTCCAAGCTGGGTATGGGAGGCCCATGAGACACGGCTAGCTGTCTGCACAGCCTCATCCGTTCCCACAGCTTCACATTCCATCCTATCAATGTACATCTTCAGCCCCGACACTCTGCAGAGCCCCAGGATGGTGTATGTAATGTCTGCACCTGGGTGTGTCAAACACACCACCAGTAGATCTAATAATCCCACTGTGGATCCTGTGGATCCAGCTGCAGTGTTCCCGGATCCAGTAAAAGGTGGGTCCCCATCTCCCACTTCCCTCTTCTCACACCCCACCCAACCCATCACTCGAATCCATCAGCTCGACTCCCAGAATATAGCTTACAAATCCACTTCTTAGTCTCCACTGCTACCCTGGCAGAGACCATTGTCATCTTTCCAGAGACCTCTCAGTCTCCCTGTATGCACTCTGCCTCCTCCATCCATTTCCCATGCAGCATCCTGAGTGACTGCTTTGAAAATGCAGACATGACCATGTCCTTCCTAGCTCAAAATGCCCCAGCAAGGGCTTCTCACTGCACAGAGAATAAAACTCAGAGTATAGCCCTCTCCTATCACTCTCACCCTGCCTGGCTTACTGTGCTTAGGCCATGCTAGCATCCTTGCCATTCTCTCAAGGTCTCACCAGAGGGCCTTTGCATGTGCTGCTCCCTCTGACTGCGATGCACCTATAGGTCCCTCAGGGCTCCCCACTGCAGATCTCATCTCCTGCCATCATTCCCATCGACCACTCCATTTCAGCCCTACTGACCTTGAGGCCGTTTCTTCAACCAGCTAAGCACAATTCTACCTCAAAGCCCTTGCATGCACTGTTCCCTCTGTATAAAACATTCTCCAACCAGGTATCTGCATGACTTTCTCCCTCCCCTCCTAAAGGTCATCACTTATAGGGCACTTTCTCCATAAGGCATCTCTTGGCCATCCTATTCTAAATTGCAAATCTCAGCCTCCCTTTCCGTTGCTCATCACCGCTGTGTTCTCAGGGGTTAGTATCCATGCCTGCTGCACAGCAGGTATTTGACAGGCATGTAAATGTCTGGGTCTCCAAATTCCAAGAAGCCTCAAGAAATACTACTTCAATGAACTAGAAAGTGAAATTCAACCTTTTAAGCTTCTAGCTTCGGCTGTTACATTCATTCAACAAACATGTAAGTCTCCACGGAGTCTCTACAGCACGGATTCAGTGGTAGACCGGTGGGGGAACCATGCTCCCCCAAAGACGCCTGTGCCCTAGTCCCCAGGACCTCTGAATAGGTTACCTTATGTGGCAAAGGGATATTGTAGATGTGATTAAAGGTGCAGACTTTGAGAGGAAGAGATTGTCCTGCATCAATCCACGTAGGCCCAATCCAATCACACAAATCCATAAAACTAGGACAGAGGAAGACTTGAAGACAGAAGGAAAGTCAGAGAGGTGCAACACTGCCGGCTCTGAACATGGAGGAAGGGGCCACGAGCCAGGAATGTGGGGGCCTCTAGAAGCTGGAACAGGTAGAGACCAGATTTTGTCCTAGAGCCTCGGGACGGAATACATCCCAGTGCTGGACTTCTGACCCAGGGAACTGCAAAGTGAGCCTGTGTTGCTTCAAGGCAGTCCGTGGAGGTTAGGTCACGGAAAGGCGGGATGGAGCTAAGGGCCCAGGGAGAGGGCAGCGTCCGGCGGGCGACGCCCTTTAACCCCGGCCTCTGCCCCCCGGAGAACTCCCTTCCTCCTGGTGTCTGCTGTTGGGTAACACCACGTCCTCGGCAAGGCCCTCCGGGATCGCCCTACAAGAAACAACGGCTTCCCTGGGACCCTGCAGCTGCCGTTCATTCACGCTCCACCAGCCTCGCCGCCAGCGTTCTGTGGTTTTAAACTGTTTCACACACATTCTGTTCTTGGGGCTGGGACCCGAGGTCGCCCGCTAGTTCTAACCCTGGAGCAGCCCCGAGAGCTGGACCAAGCAAGTCGCTGGTCGTTAGCTCAGTAACCCCGTCATCTTCCCCGGGCCGAAGAGCGAAATGTGTGTGGCATTACGAAGACGGGCCTTAGCAGCGGCCCCGGAGTTTCCGCTGAGGCAGATTTGCCCCCGCCGCAGCCCGGGCGTTCGCCGCAGGGCCCAGGTCTCCCGGGCGCCGGAATCGCGCGCGCCCCGCACCGAGGGAGCTGTGCGGGGCTGTTTTCCCACAGGAAGAAGCGGGCTCAGAGAGGCAGGGTCACTCTCCCAGGGTCACCTTGCAGTGAGGGGAGGAACACGCGTCTGTCCTTCCTCCCACTCGCCATCTGGCCTCCTTCCTACTGGACCTGGGACTACCCCGACTTTTCCCAGGCGCGGCTCGCAACGCCGCACCGCTCCGAGCTCACGTCACCGCCTACACCCCCTCGCCGCGCACCCCAGCAGGACCTCCGGGCCCTGTGTCTGGCCGTCTCTGCCACGAGGGGGCGCCAGAGGATAGCCAGGGGTCTGCGCCCGGCTGCAGAGAACAAGGGCTCTAGGGCACCCGGGAGCAGCACCTCGGACCGCCGGGCAGGACGGGCCCGACCTCACAACTCCGGTCCCCCGCCCTAACGCGCGGCGGCCCCTCGGCCCGCCCCTCCCCTCCGTTTCCCCCTCACAACCAGCCCAACCTCGCAGGCAAGTCACCGCTCTGGAAGCGCAGAAAGCGCCTCCCGCCCCCGGCTTTTATTACCGCGGACGTGGGTCAGCCGGCCAATCAGGAGGCGCAGCGCACCTGTGACGTCACAAGCCGTGAGGCGGATTGGGCCCATTCCCCGAGGGCCGCGCGTGCGTGCTGAGCGCCAGAAAAAGGCGGGAAGATGCCCGCGGAGCGGGGCGCCCCATTCCTGAGGCGACGAGTCCCTCAGGGAAAGACAAGCAGAGGGGCGCGGGGCGACAGGCAGAAGGGGGGCCTTCGGGGGATGGGAGAGCACCCGGAGCAGGGAGAGGGCAGCGAGAGGCGAAGCGGAGGCACAAGGCTGGGTGGAGTGAAAAAGGCGGGGCCGGGGCAGGAGGAGCCAGCGGTGAGCAGAAGGTGGAGTCCGCGTGCGGGGCACAGAGGCGCGGCCGGGGGCGCGAGTGGCCGGGCGGGGGGCAGGCCGACAGCAGCAGGGCACGCGGGGGACGGTCGGAGGCAGAGAGAGAACACGGAGGATAGAGGCGTCGACAGGGGGAGAACAGGAACGCGGACAGTGTGCACTGGATGCGAGCACATGAGAGCGACGGTGACAGACAAGCGGACCACGAGAACAGCAGAGCGACAGAGACGCGGAGCGGGGCAGTGGAAGAGAGCGAGCGGGACGGGAGGGAGAGGACGGAAGGGCCATGGACGCGCGTGCGCACAAATGCACATGCACATGCGCAGGGACGCAAGGCCCGGAGAGCCTGCGAAGCCCGGAGAGCACGCGCGCACGCGCAGGGACGCGGGGCTGGACAGACGCCACAGGGAAGCCTGGAAGAACACTGCGCACGTGCGTGGACACGGGGGAACCCGGGGAAGCAACGCGCATGCGTAGGGCCACGGGGCCTGGGAGATTCTGCGGGGAAACCGCCTGAGCCGCTCGCGCCGGGAAAGCACGTGGGGGAGGCGAACGGGCTCTGGGTGTGGCCGCAGGGCTGGAAGGACACTCGGGCGGCACGGGCCAAGCTCTAGGGGGTTGGGGGATGACGTGGTGACGCCGGCCCTCTGGGAGGTCTCCGGGCTCTGGATGGAGGGCCCCAGCCTCAGGTGTCGCGGCTGGTTTGCGGGAGGACCGTGGTCTCGGGCCCTGCTGAGCCTGGTCTGATTCTCAGAGACACACGGGGGTCTCCTCTTCAAGGCTCTCGAGAGGAGCCCAGGGAAGGAACGTTTTGGGCCTCTGGAGCCGCAGAGAACCTGTCCGTGATCTCAGACACCCAGGCCAGCTCCCTTCGGGGTTTCTCGGGAAGCCCTGCCGGGAGGAGCACACAGGTTGATGGGGGCCCCATCCACACCCTAGCCATGCACCTCACCTGTGTCCGGAAGACGCCTTGTCTCCGGAGAGGGGCCCCCTGGGCTCTTGGTGGTGCCCCAGGAGAGCGTGTGTCCAGGTTCCCCTGCGGTGGTGGTCAGCTTGGCCAGGTCCTCTCCAGAGGTGGGATCCCACGTCCAGGGGGGATAATCATCCTCATCGGCGTGGCCTTGGGAGAAAGTGGGACATGGGTTGAGTCCCTCCCTGCCTCAGGTCCTTGCTGCTGCTCCAGATACCCTTCCAGAACCTCCTGGAGTGACTCGGTGCCCCACCCCATTCCCAGTACCAGTGCAGGTGAGCCCCACGTCTTCCTCGTGGTCACAGTTGTGCTGGCCCCACGCCCCAGCAGGGCAGTCACTCAGGGAGGCCTCGATTCCCTTGCAGCCCACGTCATCCAGCCAGATGGGACCGGTCCCGGGGCCATAGTGGGTTTTGCCCACTCGGGACCGGACCCTTCCGCAGCCCAGCTCCCAGCAGGCCACGGTACTGTCCCGCAGGTCCCAGCTGTCATCGCACACTGTCCCCCAGCGCCCAGCATGCCACACTTCCAGCCGGCCAGCACACCGGTTGGGCCCATCGGCCAGACGCACCCGGAACGGGCCTGCTGGTAGAAGACCCCAAGTCAGGAGGGGTCAACAGGGGTCAGCCTCACCTCTTCATGTTCCCCCCACTCACCTGATCCCCCAGCGGTGCTCCCAGTGAGGGAGGGGGTTGGGTCTTTGGAAGACTCTGGAGAACCTTGTGTTGGGGTCTCAGCGGATGGCTCCGTGGAGGCCAGAGGAATTCGCTCCACCGTGGCCTTGGAGGTCATTTCTCGGGGGCTTTGAGTGGTTGGTGTTGCCACGGTCTTGGCAGTCCGTTCTCGGGGGACCCGGGGAGTCCATGTTGCAGTAGTATGTGAGGTCATCCTGTGGGGGACTTCAGTGCTCAACCTGGCGGTAGACTCAGAAGCTGTTCTTCGGTGGTCAGTGGTCAGGGTCGTGGTGGTCCGTGAGGTCAGTTCAGGGGGCCTCTGGGTGCCCAGGACCCTGGAGTGTTTAGTGGTTGGAATCACGGCGGGCTGAGTGGTCAGTCTCCTTGCATTTTTGGTCACCCACTTCTTAGTACCCTTGGGGGTTTTCCCTGGGGCTTTGGTGGTGGTTTTCTCAGGAACACTGGGAGTCAGCTTTGCTGGGGGCTTGGTGGTCAGCTCCCCAGGGAGCCAGGCATCGGGATCTCTACCCAGGCCAGGGATCCAGCTCCAGCTGAAGGGGTCTGAGATGGAGTCCAGGCCAGGAGTGTCTGGGAGTTGGGAGGAAAGGACATGGAAGGTGGCAGACACCATAACGATGAGGTTGTCTTTTCGACCCCCCCTTCTCCCTCATCTCTTTGTTCTTTATTCATTCACTCCTGCATGTCTCCAATATTTATCCAGCATATTCTGTCACCCAGGCACTGTGCCAGACTCTGGGGATACAAACCTGCTGGCCAGACACACCACCCCCTTCTCCTTGGCTTTTCCAGTTGGGACATGCCTGACCCTCTCTGCCCTTCCCACATCAGCCTGTCCACTGACCACCCACGGTGTCACTTCCCGTAACCTCTGACAGTCTTCCTTTCTCCCTGTCCAGCTCTCACCAGTTACCAGAGTGGTACCAGGTCTGGTGGGCCAGTCCCCAGCTGAAAACTCTTGTGTGGCTCCTGTGGCCTCGGGAGGAGAGGGAAAGGGCCTTAGCTTCCATGACGCCATTGTATGGGCCACAGCTCTTGTCACATTTCTCTGATTAGATTAGCGCCTGTGTGCAGTAGTCACCTGTGCCCAAGGAAACGGCTGGCCCCTGGCTCATGGGGCTACCCAGAGAGTCAGTACCAATACTGTGACTCACGGGCAGCCAGCGGGCAGGCAGCCAGAGGTCGTAGCCGAGGTCCTGTAAAAACTCTGCACCCGAGGCTGGGGGAACGTCTCTGCTGGTCAGTACTGCACGTGTGTGGTCACTTGCCCCTGCTGGGAGAGCTACGTGCTCTCTGCATGGCTCCTCGGGGAGGAAGGCTGGGGGCTCCCTGGAGGCCTCTCCATCACCCTGCGCCTCTGCCCTCGACTGGTTTTTATGACGGCTTTTCTGATTTCTGGGGGCTCCTTCTAGAAGATTATAGAACCTGAGGTTCGTCTCGGGGCCCTCCCAAATGATACCGTGTCACACGGGTTTGCAGAGATTGTGGGTGTATCTTTGTGTCAGTGAGCTGTGAGCGTCCCCGAGGCCAGCACTGGGCTCCTCCTGTCTGACACCCCAGCACCCAGCTCCGTGTCTGCCGCTCCGTAAATGTTAGCAAACGACAGACACGAAGCTTGTGTGTACTGCAGCTGGCCCTCACCTTGGCCTCTTCCAGCTCCTGACATCCCTGTCTTCACTTCCTTTATCTTGGGGAGCACAAATGGGAGGAGGAGAAAGGATCCCAACGGTGTCACTTAGTTGCTGTGTGACCTTGGACAAGTTACTGAACCTCTCTGTGCCTCAGCTTCCTCAGTAAAATGAGCATAACACCCACCAGCTTGTACTTATTGTGAGGCGTGAGTGCAGTCACATGTGTGGGAACACCCAGCCCGGGCAGGGGGCTTAGGAACACGTGCACTAAGAAGATGTTAGTGCAGATGTTAGTTCCCTTTCCTTCTTCCAGGAAGCCCTCCAGGAGCCAGCAGGTGGTCAGGGCCTCCTTACCAGTGCAGGAGACTCCAACATCTTCATTGTGAGCACAGTTGTGCTTCCCCCAGGGCGAAGCAGGACATTCTAAGAGTGAGGCCTCGGTCCCCAAGCACCCCACATCATCCAGCCAGATGGGGCCAGCCCCCCAGCCGAAGCGGCCAGCCACAGGGTCCTGCTGTCGAGCTCTGCCGCAGCCCAGCTCCCGGCAGACCACGGCCGAGTCCCGCAGGTCCCAGCTGTCATCACACACCGTCCCCCAGCGTCCATTGTGCCACACCTCCAGCCGGCCCGAACACCTGCTGGGTCCTGCCACCAGGCGCAGCTGGGGGGACCCTAGGGTGGAAGAGACCCAAAGACTTAGACAGGAAACCGTCCAGCTCTCCGTCCCTCTGCCTGCCTTGCATTCATCCAGCCCTCTGTCCATCTGGGCTTCCCCACATCCGTCCATCCTGGCAGCAGGCACAGGGATAGAGTCTGGCACAGTCTGGGTTCCTCGAAAAGTGGAACACGGAATCCCTGTATGATCCAGAAATCTCACTGCTTGGGCTTTACTGCCGGTAAACGCAGGATGGCTACTCAGACAGGTGCTTGTGCACAGGGTCCTGGCGCTGTTCACAGCAGCCCAAGGATGGACACAGCCTGACTGTGCATCCCTGCGTGGAGGGATAGCGGAGTGAGGTGCACAAAATGGAATAGGATTCAGCCTTTCTTAGGGAGGGGATTCTGCGACCTGCCCCATGGTTGAAGATAGAGGACATCAGCACGAATACTGCAGGGTCCCATCTGCACCAGGCCCCTGGAGGAGTCTGATTCATAGAGACAGTAGAAGGGTGGGCGCCTGGGCTGGGCCGGGGGGATGGGGAGCCCGCGTGCAATCCGTTTGGGGTGTCTGGGATGGTGACAAAGTCCCACAGCTGGATGGTGGTGGCTGCCCGACCTCATGAACGGGTTTCATGCCACTGAACTCACGCTTAAAAACAGATGAAGCAGTCAGTGTTACGTTGCGTAGAGTTGACTGCAACGAACCAAACAGAGGACGTGGGCTCTGGGACGTGCTGCCTCCACCCGTGTCTCAGCCATGTGGCCTTCTCTAACACGGACAGCATGCAGCACCCAGGGCCCGCATGGCCAGGAGTGTCCCCTGACGGAGACACAGAGCATGCCTGCAACAGCGCCGGTCACACACAAGCCCGTGAGCGCTGAGTGACTCAGGAAAAGCGGGAAAGTGGCCTCCAGCAAGAATGCGTTTCCCATCCTGGAGGAGTCAGCTGTGCTAACCAGGCCTTTTAGTTGTGTGTCTTTCCATCTCTCTCTCTCTCTTTCATTTGATTTATTTATGGGGGGGGAGGGAGAGGGTCAGAGGGAGAAGCAGACCCCCCGCTGAGCAGGGAGCCTGATGCGGGACTCAATCCTGGGACCCCAGGATCACAACCCAAACCGAAGGCAGTCGCCCAACCAACTGAGCCACCTGGGTGCCCTACAGTCTGGGTTCTGACGCTTTGGCCTCTCGGGGCCTTGCTGACCCTGGAGGGACCACCCCTGGAAGGCTAGCTAAATCAAGAGACGGGAAGCCAGCGGAGCGCGCCTCCTGTCTGCACACCAGCCAATCCAGAGCCCACCACCCCCACCTGCTCTGGGGCAGGGGGCTCTCACGCTCTGGGCCACTGTCCACGCAGCCTGGCCCCACAACCAGGGGCAGCCCCGGTGCCCCACAGCTCTTGGAAACCATCCAAGCCAGCCAACCCTGAGCCTGCTTACTCGGCCTTGCCCGCTCCCTCCCACAGAAGCCACGGTCAAGGGGCGTCTGGGTGGCTCAGTTGGTGAAGCATCTGCCTTCGGCTCAGGTCATGATCCCAGGGTCCTGGGATAGAGCCCCACATCAGGCTCCCTGCTCAATAGGGAGCCTGCTTCTTCCTCTCCCACTCCCCCTGCTTGTGCACCCTCTCTCTGTCAAATATTAAAAAAAAGAAGCAGCAGCAGCAGCAGCCACGGTCCAGGCTCTGGCTGTGTGTTCCCCTCACTGCTCCTGCCTCCTGGCCCGTGCTGCTCCTTCCCTGCGTGGCCCCTGTTTCTAGAAATCCACTATCTTTCCAAGGGCAGTCCCGTCCTGATCTGCTGGCCTCACCACACCTGAGTAACACGGCAGGGCATTCAACCAAGCACAGACCCTTGAGGGCACAGCGCTCTGTTCCCTTCTCCGTCCTTGTTTTTGCCCCCGATGAGAACTTCTGAGCAGGGAGAAAGGGCATGGGTGGGGGGGAGCAGTCAGTAAGACCCTGTTTTCTCAGGGAGCAGAACAGACTCACCAGCTTCGGGTCCAGGCTCCCGAGGGACAGTGGGGGAGGCAGGAGGAGGTGGGATGTCTGCTGTGCCTAGGGATGGGCTCCCTGTGGGGGCCAGGGGCCTGGACACCACCTCCTGGGATGAAGAGCGGTTGCTGTCTGCTGCCGGGACCGTGGGGGGGACATACCCCAGAGGCATACCTGGGGCAGGGAAGAACCAATCACCACCATGGGTGATCCCAGGACCACGGATTTAGAGTGAGGGTCCATGGATCAGGACAGGAGAGAGGGGCGCTTGGGGTGAGCGTGCCAGTGCCCCACAAGCCCCCCACTTCCTGTGCCTCCGCCTGAGGCTCCCCCACCCCCAGCCTCTGTGTCCTCCTCACTGTCACACACGGCCCCGGCGTCCTCCCGGTGGTGGCAGTCATGCTGGCCCCAGGGCCGTGAGGGGCAGAATCGCAGGGCTGTCTCGTTACCCCGGCACCGAAGGTCGTCCAGGAGGATGGGTCCAGCCCCTTCCCCGAAGAAGGCACCCCCAGGGGCGGCCAGCGCGCCCCCGCAGCCCAGCTCCCGGCAGGCCACAGTGGCGTCCCGCAAGTCCCAGGCATCGTCGCACACGGTCCCCCAGCGGCCGCTGTGCCACACCTCCAGGCGGCCCGCACACCCGTGGGGTCCATCGGCCAGCCGCAGCCGGGGGGCTGGGCCTGGACGTGGGGAAAGGGAGGGGAACAGACAGACAGGAGACTGCAGTGGGTGAGCGGTGTGAGCTCGGAGGGCAGGCAGCCACGTGCGCGTGTGGATGCTGAGCTCTCCAGGGTCGCGCTTCCTGCCCACGACGCTGCCATCCTCAGAGGGACAGCAGACGCCCCACCTTCCCTTTGCTGATGGGGAAAAGGCTCCAGGATGGGAAATCACTCACCGGGAGTCCGGCAATGGTCTGTCCACCTCCCAGTGCCCCGTCTGTGCAGCAGCAAGCCCTGGGGACACTGGCCCTCACCCCACGTGCCGGCTCCCTACCCCAGTTCTGTATGGCAGGCTTCTCGACCTCAGCACCACCAACATCGGGGAATTGCAGAGGGCCGAGCTGTGACTGTAGCATGTCCGCAGTGTCCCTGGCTCCATCCCCACACATGAGGGCCATCCACAGTGTGACAGACTTTGCCCAGTGTCCCCTGGGAGGAGTTGGGGGTGGGGGGAGATCACACCCCATCCTCTGCAAAGAACCCCTGGTCTGCGGGCTAACCTCTTGCTGGCTTTAGGGTACATTTCTGTTGGGTCTCTCTGGATGAGACTGGGGTCACCACTGGGGAGCACAGAGCCCATCTTTCTACCCCCTAGTTTGGGGGTATATCACCCCGTCAGTGCTCTAGAGAAAAGAACTGACCAGGGAGGGGTCAGACATGAGGAGCTGCCTTGCAGGGCCGCTCTGGGGATTAAGGTGTCGGTAAGGCTCCAAGCTTCCCCAGGCACCTCAGTAGCATTCACTTCTTTTCCCCAGCCACTTAGCCCTCCCTGGGGTCTCCACTTACCTCCCGATCTGGGCTCTGGAGAACCTGCTTCTGCCTCTCCGTGCTGCCCACCCCGTACAGCACAGTCCCAGCCCCCTGCTCAGGGCCCCAACCCCCATGGGTGTCCTCTGTCCCCACCACTCCAGGCTTCAGATGCCCGGCCCGCACAGCAGCTCTGTCTGCAGCGGGATAGACCTGGCTGGCCAAGTTCTGAGTCTGGGGCTGAGTCCATAACCTGGGTCATTTGGGTTCCTTCTCTGAACCTCACTTCCACACCTGGGAAGACAGGGATGACAGCACCCACCCCAGACGCTGTCCATGTGGCGGTGAGGCTCAGACACAGCCGGGAGGTACCCAGCACACTGCTTGGCACAGAGCAGGGACTCAGGAGAATGTCCTCTTCCTCTTCCCATTCACATCAGCCCACAGAAGCACTGCCCACCCCCTGCCCCCCTGCTCTGGTGGGCACCCACTGTCCACCTGCAGCCCCTGTGCTTTCCCACCCCACCACTGTGGGCGTCCATCGCCCTGTGCCTGCTGGCTCCTGCAGCAGACCCGCTGCAAGTCCATGAGAGTGAGGGCTGGGTCTCATGCTGTCTCTTCCTGGAGTGGATGGGGTTCAAGTGGTATTGGGGGAGGGGAGGGAAGGGGGGAGGGAGAGAAGGAAGGAAGAGAGGGGAGAACTGGGAGGAGAGAGGGAAGGGAGAGGAGAAGGAAAGGAGGGAAGCAGGAGGGAGGGAAGGGAGAAGGGGAGAACTGAAGAAGAAGGGAGAGTGGGAGAGAGGGAAGTAGAGAGTTAGGAGGGAGGGATGGGAGAGGCTGGGGTGAAAGGAGGGAGGGAAGGGAGGAAGGAGGAAGGGAGGGAAGGAATGGGGGGAGGATGCAGGGTGAGGGAGGATGCAGGGGGAGGGACGGGAGAGGAAGGATGAGGAGAGCCCTAGAGAGAGCAGGTGCAGTGGGTGCAGGAGTGGGCGTTGTGGGTGGGTGCATACCAGTGCAGACCAGCCCTGCATCCTCGCTGTGGTCGCAGTTGCTCCGGCCCCAGGGGCTGCGGGGACAGTCCCGCAGAGCCTGCTCCCCGCCTCCGCACCCCACGTCATCCATCCACACAGGCCCCGAGCCCGGGCCAAATCTGGCGCCTCCGGGGGCAGCCAGCGCACCCCCGCAGCCCAGCTCCCGGCAGGCGACGGCAGCGTCCCGCAGGTCCCATCCGTCATCGCACACGGTCCCCCAGCGGCCACCGTGCCACACCTCCAGGCGCCCGGAGCACCCGTGGGGGCCTGAGACGAGGCGCAGCCGCTCTGTGGGGGGGGGGGGGCAGGGAGAGAGCGGATGGTGAGTCTCGTGCCAGGCACTTTGGGAAAAGCAGATTCAAACCCCCTTCATTTCCATCTGGGAAAACTGAGCTCCAGAGGGAGCAGTGGCCCGAGATCCACCTGCCAGCTGGGCCTTTAAGAGGAGCGCTGGGGTCCCAGCAGGGGCAGGAGCTGCTGGGGCCCCTGATCAGAGGGGTGGGGCATGGAAGCCTGGCCCGACTGAGTCCCGGAGGGATATGGTGCATGCTGGAGCCCCCCCAGGTACCGGCTAGGAGGAGGCCACCCAGGGGTCCCCAGGTCAGTCCGGGCCAGGCCAGATCTGTGACAGGGAGGTCTGTAGAGAACGTACCCTGTCGGGGGGCTCCAGCCGTCAGCATGGGGGCCCTGGTGGATTTGGGCTGCTTGACTGGCCGTGGGCTCTTCTTCCTGGAGTTGTTCTGTGGGGTCCCGGCTGGGCGGGGGGCTGTGAGAGACGGTGTTCGGTCACTGCTGATCCTCCCGCCAGGCCTCATGTGCTGCCTGGGAGTCCCTGAGGGTGTGGGGGGGGGGCTGCGAAGGGGGGGCCCTCCCTCCCCCTCCCAGCTGGACGCGCGGCCAGAGTGGGCTCACCATGGGTCACGGGAGGCTCCTGAGAGCCAGGGCTCAGCTCCCCGGACAGGCCTGGCCAGGGGTCCCCCTGCAGGATGGAAGGCGGATCCTCCCCATCCCTGGAGTTGGCCACACGCTGACCTGCAGGAGAGCACAGGAGCTTGGCTGAGGTGGCCCTGACCAAAGCAGGCACGGGGACACCTCGGGCAGTGGTCAGCTGGGAGTCCCGCAGGGAGCCACCCAGTTTTCGGAGGGGTGGGGGCGCCTGGAAGACCAGACCCTCCGAGTGCCTGGGTCACGTCTGTAGGAGGGCCCCCGACGGAGGCTCCAAGGCCTCTCACCTGCACAGACGACGCCCGCGTCCTCCTCGTGGGAGCAAATGTGGGCCTTCCAGCCGCGGTGGGGACAGAGCCCCAGCTGCCCCTCGCTGCCCCGGCAGGCCAGCTCACTCAGCCACACAGGCCCTGCGCCCTCCCCGAAAAAGGCACCTCCGGGGGCAGCCAGTGCGCCCCCGCAGCCCAGCTCCCGGCAGGCCACGGCGGCGTCCCGCAGGTCCCATCCGTCGTCGCACACGGTCCCCCAGCGGCCGCTGTGCCACACCTCCAGGCGGCCCGCACACCCGTGGGGGCCGTCAGCCAGACGCAGCCGCTCTGGGGGGACAGAGGAAAGGCTGGGACATCTGGGAGGTCCAGACCCCGGGAACGGCAGGGCCAGGGGCTTGCCTGCAGGGTGTGGGTGAGGCCAGACGCCCTGGCCACTGGTGGGGGCCCCAACTCCTGGGTTCTCAGGAGAGAGGTGGCCCCCATAGGAAGTGGGGGGTTGGTCAGCAGCGGTTCTGGAGGAAGCAATGTCCAAGGTCATAGTTGCCCGCCGGGCTGCCGGGGCTCCTCTGGAGGGGGAGACTGGACAGGGGTAGGTTGGAGCTGGGCAAAGCCAGACAGAGGTGCTCAGGGCCACTTACCAACAGCCTGGATCCCCATCAGAGCCGCTGGAAGGGAGGTTGGAGGGGTGGGGTAGAGTGAGGGCAGGCCCCATGGGGGTGCTTTCTCCTGGCCTTAAATACCCCAGCACACACACACACACATGCACACACACCCAGAATCCACACTCCTCTGAACCAGAAACCCCACCGCTGGGAGGCAGGACTCTGGGCAGAGGGCTGGGCAAGACTCAGGTCCCTGAGACGGGTGGGGCCCCACATGCCTCGGGTCAGGGCTGGGAGCCAGGCCCTATGTGCTCCCCCAGGGGCCTGGTTAATGTCCAATGGGAGTGACCCCCCCAAGGTCAGGGCCAGTGGGAGGGGGAGTAGTCCCTGGGGTCTTCAGAGGGTGGGATGCGTGTGCAGAGGCTGGGTCCCTTGGGGGGATCAGGCAAGGACAACCAGATGTCCTTCATCCCAAGCACTCGAGACAGGGCCCGGGAAGTCCGAGTTGCTTAAGTGTATGAGCTCAGGGGTCAGAGGTCCCTGAGTCCCCATGGAGAAGGGGTCACTCACCGATAAGGCAGGCCAAGACCCTCATGTTTGCAGACTCCAGGGCAGGGTGAAAGGGGACGCGAGCAGGAGAGGGGAGGAGGCTGCGGCCACCGGAGGGAGGGAAGGAGAGAGGGAGAGAGGGAGGGAAGCGCCTGCCAGAGGCGCCCTGGACCGGGGAGGAGCAGGCAGTGGCTGGACGCTCTGCCAGAAGGAAGAGAGGAGGCAGCAGGGGACAGGAGCGGGGGCAGGGAGGGGGCTGGCCGCAGCCTGAGGAGGAGGGGGGTAGCGGCGGGGAGGGAGGGTGTCCAGCTGCAAACCCCCACAGGGAGCCGGGAGCCGCCAGGGCCGGCGCCCTGCTGTGCTTAGAGATGCTGCGGGGAGGGCGGGCCCAGGGAAAGGGACCCGGCAGAGGCACGCACAGGCCTCCACCGTCTGCCTCCTCTGTACAGCCAGGGGACACGGTGAGACCAGGGTGGAATGGGTGGACCATGGATCCAGACTGGCAGCAAGAGGGCTTACAGCTAGACACCAGGAAGGACTTCCTGGATTGGGAAAGGGGACTGAGGAAGCCCTCCCGGCTGGCCCTCGTGGGGCTGGATGCAAACCCTTCGGGCCCCCATCTGAGGGGACACTGGGTGAACCCCAGGGAAGCCGGAGATGGGGGGGAAGGCAGACTAAGCGCTGAGTCTAAGGTGGGGGGGGGACTCCACATGCACACGCACACACACTCACACACACATACTCACACTCACTCACTCCCCCCAACCCCCACTCTGCACCAGGCAGCTGTGATTCGGAAAAAATTCGGTAATGGGGAGCGTGAGTCAGAGGGCTGGCAGGGAGCAGGGCTGCCGTGAGCTCACTGCCTCCCCTTCTCCCGGTCCAGCACCCCCAGCAACAATTAATGTCAAGTCGGGGAAAGGAGAAGCCAGACAGAAGGGGGGCCGCTCAGACACAGACTGGAAAAGGCATCAGAGAGAGAGCTCTGCGCACAGCAGTTTCAGGCTTTATTAACAATCGGGTGCAAAAAACCAGATGAGTCTGGCAGCCCCTCTCGGCTCACCTTCCGGGGAGGGGCCTGGCATGGGCAGCCCGGTGCCCACCCTGTCCTGGCCAGGGCCTCCTTCTGGGTAGGCTACCCTCCTCTGCAAAGGCTCTGCTGACCAGCTCCAAGCAGTCAGTAAACCCCTCCCCACTCCCAGGAGGGCCTTGTCCCTACTTGAGGTGCCCCTGCCACAAGTCCTACCCCATAGGCCGGCCCGCTCTCCTCCCCACCTCTCTCTCCCGGGCTCAGTCCTGGAATGCAAATGGTGCAACCTTGGCACCAGACCGAGGAGAAGTCACAGTGCAGACAAGATCTGGGCTGGGGGCTGGACAGCTGACCTCTGTGGAAAGTTCAGACACTACAGGCAGGCATCGGCCTGCAGTGGGGTGTCTCGTCCTCTGCAGACCTGCTTCTGGGCCCCGGGCAGGCTGGGGATCCACCGAAGGAGAACCCGCACACAGTGGGCACTCACACAGTGCTCTCCCTCACACGCGGTCCAGAGTCACAGGTCCTTGCTGAACTCCCTCACCAGCGTGTACCCCATGCAGCCCCAGCTCCCCTCAGCCTGGTAGCCACACCCCTCCAGCATCCCCGCCACGCCCCATGCTGCCACCGCCACAGGGACCACGAGCCGGGCCCGGGGCTCCCCCATGCCGCCTGCCCAGGCCCGTGCCCGGGATTCGGCAAAGGCCAGCAACCGCCGGCCCACACCTCGGCGGCGGTGCCAGCGAGAGACAGAGAGGCGGGTGACCCGGGCCCCTTCCCCAGCGCTGGAGCCTGGGGCCAGGGCCAGGACCCCACACACATCACCCGAACTACGCACGGCCACCCAGGGGCCCCCCAGGCCGCCTGGCGGAGGCAGTGAGCCCCATCGGGCCCGCAGGCCCAGCTTCATGGCTGCCACAGCCAGGAACACGGGCAGGAGAAGGGCCAGGGCGAAGGAGGCCAGGACGAAGCGCAGGCCGCTGCTGGCCGCTGCCAGGAGGAGCAGGGCTGGTGGCCGCGTCAGGGCGTGGAGGGCCACACGGTTCTCCGTGTCCTTCACACCTGCCTGCGGGCAGAAGGCGCCGTCAGAGCCGGGGTCCTGGGCCTTCCCTCCCACCAGGGTCCCTGTGCTATGGGACCTCCAGGGAGAGGAGAGGGGGTGGGCTGTGCCCAGGCAGGGGCGAAGGGGTGGAGGAGAAGGGAAGGCGCTGGAGGAGAAGGGAAGGAGAAGGATGGGGCCTCCAGCCAAGGAACAGGCAGGGAACAGGCCCGAGTCTGCTCTGGGCTCCAGTAAACAGAATGTCCAGCACACTGGGTCCTGAGCGAGTGAGTGAGGTGGGAGCTGTGGGGGACACACAATGCAGAGGAGCTGCAGGTGTGAGGCTGAGCCCAGAACAGAACAGGGGCCCGGCCCAGTTCTGAGTAGGAGCCTTCTCTGGGCAGCAGGAGGTGGCCCTGGGGGGCCGGGGGGTGGGTGGGTTACTCAGCGCCAGGCTGAGGCCCAAGGGTTCTGCTTGGAGAGTGCTGGGGAGGAGGCTGGCTCCTGTGGGCTGGCGAGGCGTGGGGGTGGGGGGTGTCCAGGGGGTGGGTGGGCGCAGGGCCGGCTGAAGTCTGCAGCGGGGGTACAGAGCTGATGCCACACACATCTCACAGCCCTCCAGCTATGGAAACTTTTAAGTAATCTCTACACCCAAAGTAGGGCTTGAACTCACGACCCCGCGGTCCCCACTGAACCAGCCAGATGCCCCTAAAAACTTTCCGACCCCAGGGGTAGGAAGGAGGCACTAGGAAAGGAAGGGACCGAGCCAGGATGCCTCTCAGAACCAACGGATCCCGCTCCGGGAGTCCCGGCTGGCTCAGGCAGGTGTCCGGAGCCGCTCACGAGGCGCCCCCGCCTGCTCTCACCTTCAGCATCTCCAGCACCAGGGGTCTCTCATCTTCCCTCATCTCCCGCACTGACAAGTGGCCGGGGGCCATGGCAGCCCCCAGGCTCCCGCGCCCCCGAGGGGAGCAGGCGTGCACCTGGTGAAACAAGCAGGCCAGCGTCAGTGAAGGGCCCCCCTCGTCCCCACAGCGCCCCAGGCATGGGGACCAGCAGCAGTAGGGTCCAGATGGGGACACTGGGGACGCTCGGGGCCCCGAGCGAGGTCCCAGGCAGAACGGGATTCACCCTCCACCCCGCGACCTTTCTCAAGTGTCCCGGACCACCACCCCGCCCCCCCGCTCTGCCCGCCGAAGTGCTCAGCGAATTCCCCCCAAAAGCCCTGCACACGCCAACACCCCGCAGCCCGGGCTCCCTCCCAGCCGTTCCCAGCGGAACTCCCCCCCCTCCAACTGCCAGGGCCTGGACCACGCTCCCTCCCCCACAGTCGTCCCCGACCCGCGTCGCAGGAGCAGGCACCGCAAGAACCTCTGCAGGTCGCCTCAATCCTTACACTAGGTGTGGGGGCAGCAGGGTCGGGAAGGGGTCGCCTGCGGAAGTGACATCACGCTCGCGCTCGAAGGGGGCGGGGCCTGCACCCTGCCTTAGCAACGGTTGCCAAGCATCCCGGCCGGGGCGCGCGGGTGGCCGGGTGGCCAGGGCGGGACCGGCGCGGGGAGCAGCGACCCCGGCGGGGTTGGGGCAGAGGGAGGAGCAGTCGCGGGGCCGGGCCGGAGGGGACGAGGGCGGCGGGGCGGGCAGGACGGTACTTCCGCGGCCGGCAGAGGAGACGCGCACGATGGCGGTTGCCAAGCAAGCTGCGAGGCGGGTGGGGGCAGGCGACGCGAGCGCGCCAGTTCTCCTCGGCCCTGCGGCCTTCGCGGGAGGGGCCGCGTCCCGCGCCTCCGGCTCCCAAACTCAGACCCGACCCCAGGAACCTCCACCCAAGCCACCTGGGCTCTCTCTCAGGGACCTTGGGGACAGGGATTCCCACCCACCCATTTTCCAGATGAGGGGACCGGTGGGGTGACTGACAGCAAACAAGTGGCACAACCCGGACTCTAGATCCCCGCTCTTCCCCACTCCACTGACCACCGCGCCTCCTCTTTTTTGAGGACAAACAGAACCTCACTTAGAAGTGGCTGGCTCCCAATCTTAAAGTCAGTCTCTGGACAGCCAGGAAGCAATAGAGAACAAGACTCCCAGCTCCCAAGCGGCGGCTACCGCCGTGACATTGCCCCTCCGCAGCCGCCCGCAAGAGAACAAAACCGCGGAGAGGAGATTCTGGTCTTTATTAGCAAGCCCAGCCCGCAGCACCCCTGACCCCCTGCGCAGCCCAGCCCAGTCCAGCCCTAGCAGGGAGTCCGGGTCTCCATGTGAGGCCCTCAAGAACCCAGTGGTTCTTTTCAAAATGTGTGCACCAGCTGGACTGCCGGCAGAGTCTGGACAATCTGGATGGAGGGCAGGCCCTGTGGGGACATGCCTCCCGGGGCAGCGCCAGTGGGTACCACTTGGACCATCTGGGAGGTGGGAGCCGTGGAGATACCCACTGGAGCAGAGGCTTGGCCCGGTGGTGGAGGGGTCAGCAGCTGCAGTGTGGGAGCGCCTCCCCCACCGGGGCTGTTCTCCAGCAGCTCCGTGGCCGGTGCGCTGCGGATGATGAGCAGTTTCTGTCCCGGTGGGCCTGGGGCGGGAGGCTCTGCCAGCCCAGTGGGGAGAGTCTCTACCTCCTGCACACATAGCTGGGTCTGCTCGCCATCTGCCCCGCTCAGCACCAGGACGCTCTGCAACCCCTCGTCTGTCTGCAGCGTCTCGAAGAGCACATCCTGGACGACGCCAGTACTGGCGTCACCATCACTGGGCTCCCCGGGGCCGGGGCCTGCCAGCAGCTCCTCGGCTGTACCACTCTGAACCACCAGCAGGTTGGGGGTCTCAGTGGTCACTGCTCCCCCACTGGGATTGGACAGCTGGCCTGCGACAGGCTGGAGCTGGACCGTGGTCACCTCCTGAGCCGGCTGGAGCTGGACCGTGGTCACCTCCTGGGCTGGCTGGAGCTGGACTGTGGTCACTTCGGGGGCTGGCTGGAGGGGCTGGAGCTGGACCCCACTCACTTCCTGTGCCCCTGCTTCCCCACCCCCTACATTCTGTAGAACAATGAGGCTCTGCCCTCCCCCGCTGGCCCCCGTGTTGCCCCCGCCCTGAACCCCCAGTCCCCCAGGACCTGGCAGCCATACTACTCCAGGCGCCTGACCAGATTTCCCTGCTGCCCGTGGGCCCTGCCTACCGCGGCTGCTCCCGGCACCAGGAGTGGAGGAGGGCAGCAGGATGAGCTTGGGGGGAGCCGGTGGGGGCGGTGGAGTGGGGGTTTGGACACTGCTGGGGATGAGCTGCAGGCCCTGGGCGGTCTGCACCAGGAGAAAAGTCTGGGAGTTGGGGGCTGCCTGGCCTGGGGGCGGGGCCGGAGCCGGGCCCCCTGCCACCTCGAGGGAGAGCGTGGCCTGGAGGTGTGGGAGAACGTGGACGTCTTGGGTGGCAGACGCGGCTGGGGCGGCAGCCAGCGGGGCGGGGGGCTGGGAGGCGGCGGTGGCCGTGGGCGCTGGGGCGTGCGTCCTCAGGTGCCGCTGCAGGTAGGCCGCCATGACAAAGCTGCGGCCGCACACAGGGCAGGCAAAGGGACGCTCGGCGGAGTGCGTGCGCTGGTGCAGCAGCAGGTTGGACGAGTGCGTGAAAGTCTTGGGGCAGAGCGGGCAGCGGAAGGGGCGCTCGCCCGTGTGCACGCGCTGGTGCTGCCGCAGGTTGGAGGTCTGCGCGAAGCTCTTGCCGCACACGCCGCAGGCATGGGGCCTCTCGCCCGTGTGCACGTGCCGGTGGCGCCGCAGGCACGACGTGTTCCGGAAGGCCTTGCCGCACTCCCCGCAGGCGTAGGGCCGCTCGCCCGAGTGCAGCCGCAGGTGGTACTGGTAGTGCGAGGACCACTTGAACGTGAGGCCGCATTGGCCGCACGTGAAGGCCCGCAGGCCCGTGTGCACGCGCTGGTGGATGGCCAGCAGCGAGGAGCGCTTGAAGGCCTTGCCGCACTCGCCGCACTGGTAGGGCCGCTCGCCCGTGTGGTCCCGCAGGTGGTAGCGCAGCCCCGAGGAGCCCTTGAAGGCCTTGCCGCACTCCGCGCATTTGTAGGGCCGCTCGGTGCCCGCGGGGGCGGGCGCGGGCGCTGCGGCGGCGGGCGGGGCGGGCACGGCTGGGGCCAGGGGCTCCTGGGGACAGGTGACCTCGGCGGCCTCCGCCTGGGGGGGCGGGCGCCCGGCAGCTGCCTCTTCCACGTGGCACTGCTGGTGCGCCAGGAGGCTGGCCAGCTGCGGGAAGGCGCCGTCGCAGCTGCCACAGCGGAACGCCTGGCCGCCGGCCGCGCCGTGGCTGTGCTGGTGGCGGGAGAGGCCGGCCACCGTCCGGAAGGACTTCCCGCACGGGAGGCAGGCGAAGCCAGGGGCTGCGGAGGCAGGCGGGGGCTGCGGCGCGGGGGCCGGCGGGGACTGGGAAGGCGGCGGGGCGGGGTCTGCCTTGGGCGCCGTGGTGGCGTGGCCGTCCTGGGGCGGGGTGGCGGCCTCGGGCCCGGAGCAGGGCTGGTGCTCCAGGAGCAGCTCCTCGCTGCCGAAGCCCAGCTCGCAGCCCTCACAGCGGTACACCAGCTCCACCGTGGTCTCTGCCGCGGCCAGAAAGAGCTCCGGTACCACGGGCGGAGGCGCAGGCGGCGGCGGCGCGGGCGCGTGCAGGTAGGCGTCGGACACCAGGACCTTGGTGCCGGGCTCATGCTGCGGCGGGGCGGGGGCTGCGGCTGCGGGGGCGGCGGCCCCGTGCGTGCGCTGGTGCAGCAGCAGGTTGGACGAGTGCGTGAAGGTCTTGGGGCAGAGCGGGCAGCGGAAGGGCCGCTCGCCCGTGTGCACGCGCTGGTGCTGCCGCAGGTTGGTGCTCTGGGTGAAGCTCTTGCCGCACACGCCGCAGGTGTAGGGCCGCTCGCCCGTGTGCACGTGCCGGTGGCGCCGCAGGCTGGACGAGTTCTTGAAGGCCTTGGGGCAGTCGGGGCACGGGTAGGGGCGCTCGCCCGTGTGCTGCCGCAGGTGGTACTGGTAGTGCGAAGACCACTTGAAGGCCAGGCCGCACTGGCCACACGTGAAGGCCCGCAGGCCCGTGTGCACACTGCGGTGTATCTGCAGCAGCGAGGAGCGCTTGAAGGCCTTGGGGCAGTCGGGGCACTGGTAGGGCCGCTCACCCGTGTGGCCCCGCTGGTGGTAGAGCAGGGCGGATGAGCCCTTGAAGGCCTTGGGACAGTCGGGGCACTTGTAGGGCCGCTCGCCCGTGTGCGTGCGCTGGTGGTGGAGGAGCCGAGATGACCACCGGAATGACTTGCCACATTCCCCACACTCATACTGGGCCGCTGGGGTGGGGGCCGTGGGGCCGGGCTTCTCCCCTGGCCCCTCGGTGGTAGAGGCGGGTGCCATGTCTGCGTGGGAGCCGACCATCACACCTGGCGGGGGATTCTGGGTCAGGGGAAGGCGGGAGCTCACCCCACCTCCACCCAAACACCCCATCTTCTCAACCTGGACATACACCTTTGCCCCTGAAGAGGCAGAGGGGACCACCCCAGCCCCCCAGCCAGGGATAGGGAGACTCCCTTAAGATCAGGGCCCCTAGTGGTCCGGGTCTGCCCCAGTGCAAGGCTTTAGGTGCTGAAACAGAAAGTTCTAGAAAATTGGGAGGAGTGCTCACCAGCCATAGGATGCTGGCCATCCCCTCCAGGAGGCCAGACAAGTCTGAGAAAGCTGTGCGTGGTCTTTAGGAGGCCCAGCACTTCCCCTAGGACTAAGCTCCTTCCCTCTACAGATAGGCACTGTCCTTGAAGAAGCCTGGGGTCTCTCTAGCACCCTGGCGTCTGACACTTGACCCTTCTCCCTCTAAAACCTCATCTTCCACCCGCCTCAATACCAGTTCCCACCAGTTCCCAATGCCACTGTAACTAAAGCCCTGCCGGCATTCCGCCCTCCACCACACCCCATCCTGCTCACCTTCTCCCTTTTGGGTATGAATCAAAGATCCTTAACCTCCCCCAGACCCATAATGGCTCTGCACCCACCACCCCATCCACATCTTCACTTCCTGCGTGGCTGCAGTCTCCCTTTTTAAAAATTTTTTATTTTAAGATTTTATTTTTCTTAAAGATATATTTATTTATTTGAGAGAGAGAGAGACAGCCTGCACAAGCAGGAGGGGTAGAGGGAGAGAGAGAATCTCAAGCAGATTCCCCGCTGAGCGTGGAGCCTGATGTGGGCCTTGATCTCATGACCCTGAGATCATGACCTTGGCCAAAACCAGGAGTCAGCTGCTCAACCGGCTGTGCCACCCAGGTGCCCCAAGATTTTATTTTTTAGGTAATCCCCACGCCCAATGTGCGACTTGAACTCACAGCTCTGTGATCAAGAGTCGAGCACTCTACCGACTGAGCCAGCGGGAGGCCTCGGCTTCAGTCTCCTTTTGCGCTCTCGCCCGAGCATCTCAAAGTTCTCGGCACGGCTCACACTGCACTCCTCTGTCCATTCACCACACACACTCCCACCCAGCAGGTGGTACTGCTCCCTTCAAACCTCTCTCCTTCCCCCTCCTCCTCTTAGCAGGTGACCTTGCCACTGAGCTTGTCACTGAGAACATAAAAGCAAGCAGAAGAGAACGTTCCCATGTTCCAACTGCAAAAGCACTGATTCTCAAAGAGAACAACTGACAACTCTCCCATCCCAGGGGACGATGCCTGGAGACTCGAGCTGTCGCCTGGAGGGGCTGGTGCTCTGGGCATCCGGTGAGGGGAGACCAGGGATGCTGCTGGACACCCTCCAGTGCACAGGGCAGGCCTCCACAGCACTGAACACCACTAGCGCTGAGGCTGAGAATTCCGGAACTACCCCGTCCCCTGCCTGCCGCGGGCCCATGGATTCTGACTTCCCATCTACAACTTTTCCTTATCTCCCGGACTGTTTCCGGTGTATTCACGGTGTATCCACGAGCTGCATCTCTTCTCTTTAAAACAAACAAACAACAAAACCCTTCACCTTACTCCCCCCTCCAGCTACCGCCTTATTTCTCCCCACCCCTTTTGCAGCAAAGCAACTCAAAGTGCTGTCAAAGTGCTCCGGGTGGCTCAGTCAGTCAGGCGTCTGCTGTGGTCCTGATCTCGGGGTCCTGGGATCAAACCCCGCACTGGGCTCTCTGCTCAGCAGGGAGTCAGCCTCTCCCTGTCACTCTCCCCCTGCGTTCTCTTTTTCGAAAATGAAAACAAAACAAAAAACATGCGTGTCCCCTCTCAAACCCCATCACTCAGATGCTCCTCCCCTGACTCCACTCCTGGCTTCCTTGGTGCTGAACTGCATGGTCTCTGCTCCTTACCTACTCTCCTCACCTTGGGGCACTGGTGCCTTTTCACCTCCCTGACTTGTGAACTGAGGAGCCCCGGGCTCTGCCGATCCTTGTCCTCTTCCTCATCCACTGTCTCCCAAGGAGCCCCCACTCGTTCTCAGATCTCAGTCTGTACCTCTGTTTGACACCGTCTCCTCTGAACTCTAATCCCCCTGCTACAGTGTGCCATACGGACGCCCCACGGACAACTCAAACTTAACATGCCCCAAATCTAATACGGAGGGGTGCGCTCCTGCTTGCTTCATTCTTCACTGAACCACCATCTCCCTCCCTGAAAACCACTTGGCCCTTCCTCAGGCATCGCCTCTTTCTCTCACCACCTATGCTCATCGGCGGGCTCTCCTGTCCCAGCACGAACATATCTGGAATGTGGCCACTTCTCTGAGTCCCCCATTGCCACCTCTGTCCAGGGCCTTCCTCCTGGGCAGCGGCAACAGCCTCCTAAAACAGATCTCCGTGCTTCCAGCCCTACGCTTCCTACCCCCAGTGTGTGCCCAACACAGAGGCTGAGGGGAACTTGCCAAAGGCCTCTACAGCTCCACTTCAGAGAAGACAGATGTCTTGCAGGAGCCTGCAGACCTCCCATGCCCATGGCCACCTCCCTCCCTTGACCTCCCGCTAGCCTCTCAGACTCTCACACCACCCAGCCACCCCCTGGAGCTCTCACCCAGGCCCCCGCCAGGGACCACCCCCTTCCTGCCAGGGTGCTTGCTGACATGTCACCGCGCGGAGGCACTCCCTGCCCCGGATGTAGACTTGCAACCCCTTCCAACCCCCGGGCTCTCGACAGCACTTATCACCTCCCAACCTGCTTCTCATCAGGGTTTCCAACCCTCAGCCCGTTGAGATGTGGGGCTGGCCAGTGCCGGGGGGCCTGTCCCGAGGGCTGTGGGGCGTTCGGCAGCATCCCTAGCCCTCTGCCCGCTAAATCGAGTGGCACTTAGTCACTGTCGCACTCCAGCGCCTAAAACAACGTCTGGCAGAGCGAGCCCTGAGAAGACGTGTCCTGAATGAAAAAGGCCGGGCATCCCTTTTGGGCGGGCTATCAAGATTCCCTTTAATACGATGAGCGTCCTCTTTAAAATGGAAGCAAGTCCTTTTACGAGAAGCGGCTCGTGCCTCTCGGGAGGCCGAGCAGGCCTTAAACGAGAGCCGTCCGCCCTGGGCCCGAGCCGGACCCGTCCTGTCCAAAGCCGGACCACACCCTTCCATCAGGCCCGACTTCCCCTTTAAGAGGCTGCTCCGGCGGCCCACCGAACTCCACCTTTGCTGAGCTAAGCTAGAGGAGGCTTCGAAGCCACCAGGGCTCAGAAGCTACCCCGTCGATGTTGGGACACTGTCCGCGGCCCTTCCACAAGAAGGCCCGTCCTTAGAAGAGAAAAAGCGGGAAGCCGCGGGGAACCGCAGAACCTGACCCGCCCCTCTAAAAGCAGCCCCTTGCCCTTTAAGAGAGCGGAGCCGGCCCAGCGGACGGAAGTCGGAGGTGAAGTAGCGCCCTTCCCTTTAAGGCGTCCCTTCCGGTTTCACGCTCGCCGTTTCCCCAACGTCTCCGCCCTCCGGTCCCTCCTCCCACCCCCACCCCTCCGGTCTCTCACCTGCGGCCCCGACCGGGGGAATGAGCGGGGGAGACCTAGGGCCTTCCCGCGGGGGCCGACGGGAAGACGGGGCCCCGGCAGCGGCGGGACGGGAGTGGGGGCCTGAGAGGGGGGCGGGGGCGCGCTCCCTCCCAACAGCCCCCGGCGCGAGGCACCCAACCTTTATCGGCGGCCTCTCGCGCACACAAACCCCGACGTCGCCGTTGGCGCGTCACGACGCCACGTGCGCCGAGGCCCCGCCTCGCCCCTCCCGATGGCCGGCGGCGGTCGCTCCTTCCCTGGCGTAAGCGGCGCGCGGCATTGTGGGAGTTGTAGTTCTTGCCCCCCCGCCATCGTTTCGGGAATCAGCGCAAGGCCCGGGAAGGCCAGGCCTGGACGTGGGGTGGCCTGTTTCCTTTTTTGACTATCGATTCTCCCTCTCTGTCTAGAATCCCTCTGCGGCACCTTGGTTTCCGAACGGCCTCGCCCGCCAGGGCTGTGATGCTTCCTGGCCCAGCCCCCAGGCCCCGGTCTCTAATTGCCCCGTTGGGGAAACTGAGGCCCACGAAGCTTCCTGCCCCGCAGAGGTCCCAGCGCTCGCGGTTCCTGGGCGTCTGCTGTGTGCTCGTGTGTGTGGTTGTGCAGGAACCAGCTATGCCTTCTCTCCTTCGTGGCCTGGGACCTTAGGGAACCACTGAGCTGTCCCGGATCTCCCTCCCTCCCTTCCACGACAGCCGAGGACGGCCTCAGCCTTTGAGCCATACGGGCTCTTGCAGGTCATCCAGCCCAGTTTCTCATCCATGGGACTAGTAACATCTGTGCCAGACCGTTCCTTGTTGTGAGGGCCATCTTGAGCCTTGTAGGGGGTCAGCAGCCTCCCTGTGCCGGGCCTCCACCTTCTCTCCACCACACGTCCCCTGGTTGAGAACCGCTGCTCCAGGACAATCCCCCTCAGCCTCAGCTGTTTGTCGGACCAAAAGGCCCCTCTGCTCCTACCCCACACCTCCTCAACTCCTGCGGGAAAACCGCCATGCTAGGTGGGGTCCCATTACAGGAAAACCCGCCATGCTAGGTGGGGTCCTGTTACAGGCCCAGCCGCACTCAGCCATGATTCACCCGAGCATCTGCAGCAACCAGCAAGGGTCTGATCGGAAGCAAGCGCTACTCATCGTTGAAGGAATCTCTCGGGCGGTTTCCCAAGGCCCCCAGGCAGGCCCAAACTCAGCTGTGATCGGAGCGGATGTGGACCTGTCCCGGCCCTACAGGATGGTTTTTGCAGTCTCCAGCGAACTCGTGCAGGGAAATCCTAGGATTCCAGCTTAGCCCAAACATCCCTTTCACTTCAGCTTTTACCTCCTCTGCCAGAAAGGAAGCTGCCCAGGGACTGGCAGGGACACAGGAGCAGAGCTCTGAGCTACTGAGGAATACAGAGGGGAAGGTGAGAGTTGCAGGCACCAGGGTAGAATTAGGAGGCCGGGGCTGGGGGGTGATGGTGGGGGGGTGTTGGTCACCACCTGCTTCTAGAGCTCCCCAACTCCCTAAGGTTGCTTCCAGATGGAGGACTCTACACTGGGTCAAGGTGTGGGTGTGGAATGTATGGCCCAGCTGGCTGTGGGGAGAACCCAGGCCCACCTGCTTCATCTCAGGCCATTGGGGTCCCTGCAATAGTGAAAGGAGCTCTCCGTGCCAACAGAGCCCCAACCAGCCCCCCTCTACCTGCCAGTCAGCAGGTACAATAAGAGAGGTGAGAGGGCACCTGCACCAGCACCTGCCCTAGTCCGCCATCCCCTACTCTGGAGCCAGAAAGTAAGCACAGGTTTTTAATCCAATGGCCTCAAGCAACTGGCTGTGCAGATTTAAATTGCGTTTTTCAAACAGTAGTAGCTAGACACCATTTAGAACCCTCTGTGAGGGGTTTCATGGGACCTCATACGGACAAGCAAACTGGGAGTCCAGGGGTCTGAGACACAGATAAGATCACAGGAAATCATCAGAGGGGCCCAGGTCAGGCCTTGTGGTGTCCAGACCCTCTGTCCTAATCCAGGCCCCTCCTGGGTCTTGTCCTTAGAGTTGGGGACAGAGAAATAGGGTGTGAGGGCCACAAAAGTCTTGTCCTGGTGAGTTTATATAAAATCTACGGGGGGTGAGGGGATGGCAATAAATAAGGAATAAACAAGTGATAATGTATGTCCTATTCTACATGCTGCTAAGAAAAATAAAGCATGAGAGGTGGGTATGGGTGAGTGAAGACCTCTAGGAGTTTAAACATGGAACCTAGCAAACACCACTGCAGGCCCCTGGCGTTCTTGTTTCTGGCCAGCCACACCCTGCCCCCGGTGCTTTTGGGGGAGACTAACCCCCTCAACTAGATCAGGCATCTAATCCAGCCCCAGGCCCTCAGAGCCCCTGCCCCCCGCTTTACTAGCCAGATGAGCCATTCATCCTGGAGGACAGAGCTGGGAATGGGGACTGCAGGCTTTGAAGGTACCTGAAACCTAGCTGACCTTTCCCAGGGACCTCGGCTCTTACTCTTGCCCCAAAGGCCCCTGTGTCCCTCTCTGTCCACCAGCATACCAAAGCTGCCAGCCAAGAAAGGGTTGGCAAGGATCTGCACTCCACCCACCCCCGATTCCAGAGAAAGGCAGCCCCACCCTCACAGGTGGTCAAAGGAGAAGAGAGACCCTGAGAGGAACTGGGGAGCCTGGACCTTTCCCTCTTCCTCACACTCCCCCCTCCCTTCCCTGACAGCCACACTCTGGGTCCTGGGGAATGTGTCCTGGGTTTCTGGAACAGTCCAGCTCCAAGGTGGCCCAGCCAGGATGAGAGCCTGGGCCTGCCCTCTTTGATCACAGGGTGGTGCCCCCAAATGCTCGAGCCCTCCAATCTACATCCCTTCCCTCTGGAAGGAGGGGGCGTGTGATGTCGGCCTATGTGGAATTAGATTCTGGTTTGGGCCACTCTGGCCATCACTCCATCTTCATGATGACAACCTGTGCTCCCTAGAGAGGAGAGGATTAGGGGCTGGGGTGACAGATGTCCCTGGAGCACCTGCTCCCCCTACACACACAGCAGGAGGCATCGGGACCACCGGGACCAAAGACAGGACTCCCAGGGCCAGAGGCTAAAAATAAAATAGCTTTTTTCATCTGAGTGCAGGAAAGAGAGCAGAGTTGCACTTTAAGCAAGGTGGGGGGTGGGCAGGAGCCCAGGGGGTGGCCTATGCCTCCCACAGACTAAAGATGCTCCTTTCTGACATCTCTTGGGGCTCCCATGGGTGCCCAGCCAGCCCTGCCCGAATGTCTTGGGCCTGTCTCAGGGAAGGAGTGTTATCCCCACTTGACTGGGGGGTAAGTAGAGGTCCTCTGCAGTCTCTTGGCCAGGCAGAGAACCAGGAAGTGACATGACATCCTGAACCCGGAAGTGATTTCTGTGACCCGGAAGTGACGTAATCAGGAGTGTCTCCTGCCCTGGAGTCCACCCCCATCCAAGGCCCATCTAGCAGGTCCCCATGTGCATGGTCACATCCCAGCGCCGGGCCAGAGGAGACTTCCCGGCAGTCACCCTGCGTCACACAATCCCTTCTGTACAGGGAAAACACATCCCTCTGTTTTAAGTACAAAAATGTGGACAGGGACAGATACACACCAAATGGGTCCCCAGGAGAGACCACCATTTTCCATGCCAATCCCCAGTGACCCATGCCCTTGTACATCAAGTGCCTTTTCTTCAGGTGGCCAGTGGACATGACGGACGTCACTCCCGTGATAGGTTATGTGGTTTGGTGAAGGTGAAGGGATCTGGGCAGGTGCAGTCAAGGCTCCCTGTCATTTGATGTTAATCAAAAGGAAATGTAACGGTTAATTTTATGTGTCCACCTGACTGAGCCACAGGAAGCCCAGGTATCTGGTTAAATCGATTTCTGAGCATGTCTGTGAAGGTGTTTCTGGAAGAGAGAAGCATTTGCATCAGGAGACTGAGTAAAGCCAATGGCCCTCCCCACCGTGGGTGGCCACCCCTCGATCCCCCGGAAAGCCGGCTAGAACAAAAAAGTGCAGGAAGGCTCGATTCTCTCTCTACCTGACTGAGCAGGAAAGCTGATCTTTGCCTGCCCTCAGTGCTCCTGTTCTCAGGCCTTCAGACCCAGCCTGGAATCCACACCATCGGCTCTCTGGTTCTTAGGCCTTGGAAATACACACTGGCTTTCCTGGCCTCCAATGCAGAGAGCAGATCATGGGACCTCCCCCATAATTGCACAAGCCAACACCGTATAGTAGATCTCTGTATATATAAAGTGTAAGATACATAACATCTCTGTCTGTCTCTCGATATAGAGATAGAATAGACACAGATATAGATCCTATTGGTTCTGTTTCCCTGAAGAATGCTAATACAGAAAGGTTGTCCTGGGTGGGCCTGATATGATCAAGCGAGGACTTTGAAACTGGGGCTAGAGGTGGGAGATGTGAAATGTCAGTGATTTTGCCCTTGAAGCCACCTGCTTCCATGAGTTCTACAGATGAAAGGAAATGAGTTCTTCCACGTGAGCCCGGAAGAGGACCCCAACCTTGGATGAGACTGCAGTCCCAGCCTACACCTTGACCACAGTCTCATGAAGCCCTGTCCAGAGGACCTGGTAAGCTGTGGTGCCTGGACTCCTCACCCATGGGAACTGTGAGAAAATCAGCGTACATGATTTTAAGCCATGGCAATTGTGGTTCTTTGTGACACAACATAGATAACTAATATACTTCTTATGTTCGTTTGCTGGGGCTGCCCTAACGAGGTCCCACAGGCTGGGTGGCTCAACCAACAGAAATTTATTTTATTATATTTGAGACTAGAAGTCCAAGATCAAGGTGTTGGCAGGGTTGGTTTCTTCTGAGGCCTGCCTCTGCAGCTTGTCTTCTCCCTGTGTCTTCACATGGTCTTCCCTGTACCTGTCCGTGTCCAAATTTCCTCTTCTTATGAGGACACCAGGCATATTGGATTGGGCACAGACATATGACTTGAGTTTAGCTTCATTACCCCTTTAAAGACCTTATTTCTAGGGGCCCCTGGGTGGCTCAGTGGGGTAAGCCTCTGCCTTCAGCTCAGGTCATGATCTCAGGGTCCTGGGATTGAGCCCTGCATTTCCGTGTCCACCTGACTCAGCCACAGGAAGGACTCTCTGCTCCGCGGGGAGCCTGCTTCCCCCTCTCACTCTCTGCCTGCCTCTCTGCCTACTTGTGATCTCTGTCAAATAAATAAAATCTTTAAAAAAATAATAAAGACCTTATTTCTGAACAGATACATTTTGACGTATGCGGGTTAGGGCGTCAGTGGATGAGTCTGGGGAGACACAACTTAGCCCATACCATGGTGTGAAACAAATATGACAGGGTTGGTTGGCCACTGAGTTCTTGGTTGGGAACACCAGGAACCTGCCACCTGTAAATTTTCACAATAAATTTTAAGGCAAACAAAGTCCCTCTAGGACTAGGTAGAGAGCTTGCCAATGAGCAGGATGGAGGCAGGGAGAGACAAGGGTTTTTGTTTTTTAAGATTTTATGTATTTATTTGACACAGAGAGAGAGATCACAAGTAGGCAGAGGCAGGCAGAGAGAGGAGGAAGCAGGCTCCCCACTTAGCAGAGAGCCCGATGTGGGGCTCGATCCCAGGACCTTGGGATCATGACCTGAGCTGAAGGCAGAGGCTTAACCCACTGAGCCACCCAGGCGCCCCTGAGAGACAAGTTTTGTCTGGGCTCCTGGCCTGATCCTGACACCTCAGTCCCCCCCTCCGCATATTAGAGGGGGATTCAGGAGTGGGGTCTCCACATTCCAGGTGCAGCGAGGCTGGGAAAGGAGGTTTGGGGCAGGGCCCTGGGGTCTAGGCAGAACGTCAGCTTCAAACCCTGCATAGCTCCTCCTCATTCTTGCCTTCACAAGCCAACTCCTACCTGACCCACAAAACCCTGGGGCTTCTGTCCACTTCTCTGACTTCACCTCTTCCTCTTGCTCCCTTTGCCTGTGAAGCTCCTGGCTGCCCCCTCTTCCACTCAGGCTGCAGGACACTTGTCACTGTCTCGGAACTTCTCCCTCCCTCCCTCTCCACTCCTTCCCTACCCAAGCTCCAACACCCCAGACTGGTCTTTTCTTCTTTGTGGGCGTCTCCCTCCCAGACTCCTCCAGGGACAGACAGTGCTTGTCCTGCTCACCGCAGGTTTTCAATCCGGGTTGATTAAACAGCTAAACGACCCCCTCCCCCGCCCAGCCCCCCCGTGACGAGGGCTGGGATGGGGGAAGGGAGCCTGGGAGGCCCTTCTAATAGCGGGAAGGGCAGGTCGTCAAGGAACCTCAGAGGAAGCCAGCGCCCAGCTGTGGGTGACGCTTACCCAGGACGAGGCAGGAGGAGAGGGGCCCAAAGGTGGGGGTGCGGCCGCTCCCGCCCGGCCTCGCGGCACGGCCCGGGCTGTGGGCGCCCCCTGGTGGAGCATCCCTAGGCCACAGCCGGAAGGGGGGCGGCCGTAGCTGCGGTCCGACTCCACCTGCGGAGGGCCAGAGTCGGCTAGCAGATGCTGTCCTTGGGTCCTGGTGGCGTGGGTAGAGGTCACGCCCCAGCCATGCAGCGGCTGTCCTTGAGCCTGAGCCCTGACCTCCAAAGGGTCTCCTCCCCCACAGCCCCTTGCCAAGGGACCCTGTGCTGTCCCCTCTGGGCCTGAAAGTCACAGGACAGGAAAACCTCCAGGCTGTCCCACAACATCACATGCATGCCCAGGATGCGCACACACACGTGAACACACACACACACACGCACGCGTGCGCGACTTGCCCAGACCAAGGGACGGGGACGCAGACTCTGAGAGACCCTGTAGAGAAAGAGACGGTCAGAGAAGCTAAGAAGCATAGCCAAGCTGGGCGCTGTGGTCAGAGACAGTGAGGAGAGGACAGGAGACACCCAAGGAGGGGGCTGGAGACCCTCAGAGGTGCCCAAGGCGGACGCTCAGTGCCCGCTGCTGTCCCATTCCCAGCCAGGGCCCGGCCTCTGTTACCGTCGCCCCCCCAACTGACCCTGCCCACAAGGGTGTCCTGTCGGGGCCTCTGCTGCCTCGAGTTCAAGTCCCAGCTTGGCCACTTACTTGCAGCGTGAGCTTGGAGATGTCTGGGCGGCTCTGGAGGCGGGAAAAGGCGCGGGGGACGGCTTCTCGGCTTCTCGCCTGGAGCTTCCAGAAGGAATGCGGCGCTTCAGCTCAGAAGGCCCATCTTGGACCTGTGACCCCCAGAACTGCAGGAGAATAAATGTAGGTGGTTTTAAGGCATCAGGTTTGTGGTAAATCATACTCCAAGGACATTCCCACCCACCCCCAACGCAAACCTGCAACACAACCCCCCAGAGCAAACACGGAGACGCTGCTCTCCCGCCCCAGCCCAGGCCAGGGTCCCCCACTCTGGTCAATGCCCTCCCAGAAACAAGAGGACCCCACTCCCGACACCCCAGGAGCCAGCCTCTCCACCCGCCACGTCCCAGCCTATTCTCTGCTTCCCCCAAATACCAAGGGCCCCCTAGTCCCTCAGTAAAATGCCTTCAAGGAAACCACACCCATGTTTTCTCTTCCCCTCCCATGGCAGCAGCCAGGCTGTGCCTGAAACAATCCCTCCTGTCACCCACCTAAGCAACCAGGCCAGCCAGCATGTGTGCCCCGCCCCCTCCCTTGCTTGCTCCTGCTCCAGCCAAAATGTAGGGTTTGGGGCTCAACCCCCACACAGAATCCAACCCTTCCTGCTGGCTGGAGGCCTGGGGCACAGGCGAGCCCCCTCTCAGAGCCAGTTTCTCCAGGGTGCCTGGCCAGAGCCCAGAAAGGCACGGGGTGGGGGGTGGGTACAGCTGCAGGTGGGTGGGCAGATGTCCGTGGTCTGGCGCAGCTGGAGGCTCCCAACACCCTCCCGGGGAGCCGTGCCCCCTCCCTCCCAGCCTGTACCCAAGCCTCCTGCCGCCCCCTCCCCTCAATTCCCATTAAGGGTCCTCAACGCTAATCGATGCGGTTGACTCAGCCCCTGGCCTCGCCTCCTAATGAGGCCTTTGTGCCTATAATTGGCTATCTCCAGGCGCTTTTCTCTGTCCCCCACCATGCTGCCCTGTCCCATATCCCAGGTCCAACTATGTGCTAATTGGGTCTCTGGGGAGGAGCGCACATAAAGCTCCCTCTTCCCTTTCTGTATCAGCCCCCACCCACGAGTCCCTCGAAGCTCAGCATCCAGCCTCCAGGAGGTAGGGATGGAGCTTAGGAAGGAGGACTGGTCCTAATCCCCTGGGCCATGCCTCCTCCAACCAGAGCCCTGCCTCCCCTCCAAAGTTGGCCTGCCCCTCCCAAAGGCCCCCTCTCCCTCCGTGTGCTGTCTGCCTCCCTCCCCAGCCCTGTGCTCCCAGCCCTGGCTGCTCCTCCCTCTGAGTTGGGAGCTGCTTTCTGAGCAGCGGGAATATTGTGGAGAAGCAACTCTGTCATCCAGCCATGCACCCCGGGGTGCCTGCAGCCCCTGCAGTCTCTGAGCCCAGCCCCCGGGAACTGTGTGCCTTCGTGAGCGGGGCCACTACCCACATGCTGCGCGCCCTGCACCCCCGGCGGACCCGGCCCCCCAAAAGGAGGCCCAACCACAGGAGGTTTCTGCACAACCAGATCTGCAGGTGAGGGGGGTGGAAGAGGGGAGGTGGGCAGAGCGGGGTGGAGAGGGGCCAGACCGCTCAGAGTGGGGGAGACGGGGCCCAGACAGAACAGAGAGAAGCGGACCCCCGGGGCAATCAACACTCAAGATGCATCTATTGAGCACTAACTGTATCCCAGGCCCACGAGATCCATCGCGCAAGGCAGACAGAGGACCCTGCCTTCATAGAACTTGGGTTCCAGCAGGAAGGCAGCTGGTCAGGGACAGTGCATAAAGTAAGCGATATGTGGATTGACCTCGAGAACATGATGCTGAGTGAAAGAAGTCCGACGGAAGGCCACGTATCGCCTGAAGCCACTCACGTGAAACGTCCAGAATGGGCAGGGCCGGAAAGCCAGGGAGTGGTGCCGGGGGAGGGGCTCGGGGCTGTTTTCTGGGGTGACAAAAAGTTCTGGAACAAATTAGAGGTGGTAGTTGCACATTGTGAAGGTACGAAATGCCACTGAATTGCACACTTTAAAGTGGCCCATTTTAAGTTCTGTGAATTTTACCTCCATTTTTAAAAATTATATGGCATGCTATGAAGTGGTAAGGGCTATGGACGGCATGCTGGGGGAGGACTGGCCTTTTAGGTAAAGTGGGTAAGGCTCTATGAAGAAGGTGACAACTGAGCCAAGACCTGAGTGAAGCTAGGGAACAAGACTGTGGATGTCTGAGGGAAGAGCATTCCAGGCAAGAGACAGCCCAGTGCAAAGGCCCTGAGGCAGGAACATCCCTGGAATGTCTGAGAACAAGTGTGGCTGGAGCAGAGTGCAAGGGGAAGGAATTAGGTTCTAAAGAAACAGGAGATCCCCATTTAGCACTATACCATTCAGCCTCTGGGCCTTTGCACATCTGTACCCTTTGTGGGGCAATGTCCTTCCCTGTCTCTGGGAATGTAGATGGGGACCTGAACTCCTTCAGGTCTGTGCTCACGCTTGTCCCTCTCACACTCCACCCAGCCCCATCCCACCTTGCCCTGTGCTCTCCCCTCCTGCTGTGACAGTAACCTGCTTAAGAGCACCTGCTGTGGGCCAGGTCTATGATACTAAGGGTTTGACATACAATATGTCACTTAACACTCCCAGTAAATCTGCACAGTAGGTTGTCTTTGTCCCTACATTACAGACAGGAGGCTCAGAGAGACTCGACAACTTATCCAAACACTGCATAGTTGAAGAATGGATTCAACCCAGGCACTCTGAGTCCAGAGCCTGTGCTCTGTACCACTTTGCTGTCCTGCCTGGATCCAGCCTCTCTGGGACTTGGGATGATGATGATGATGATCACAAGACAATAACAATGATGTGATGATGGTGATGATGATGGTGAAGGTGGTGATGACGGTGGTGGTGGTGGTGGTGATGATGGTGGTGGTGATGGTGGTGATGATGGTGGTGGTGATGGTGGTGGTGATGGTGGTGACAATGGTAGTAGTGGTGGTGATGATGATGGTGGTGGTGATGGTGATGATGGCGGTGATGATGGTGAAGGTGGTGACGATGGTGGTGATGATGGCGGTGATGATGGCGGTGGTGATGGTGATGATGGTGGTGGTGATGGTGATGATGGTGGTGACGGTGGTGGTGATGGTGATGATGGTGGTGACGGTGGTGGTGATGGTGATGATGGTGGTGATGATGACAGTGATGACGATGGTGAAGGTGGTGATGATGGTGACGATGGTGGTGATGGTGATGACGTCGGTGATGGTGGTGATGATGGTGGTGATGACGATGGTGGTAGTGATGGTGGTACTTGTTCTAAGCGCTTTAGTATAAACTTATCATACTCACTCACAATGAACATTAATCCCCCATAATAACCTTAGGAGGTAGATTCTATTATAATCCTCATTTTTTTTTAAAGATTTTATTTATTTATTTATTTGTCAGAGAGAGAGAGGGAAAGAGAGCGAGCGAGCACAGGCAGACAGAGTGGCAGGCAGAGGCAGAGGGAGAAGCAGGCTCCATGCCGAGCAAGGAGCCCGATGTGGGACTCGATCCCAGGATGCTGGGAGCAAGGAGCCCGATGTGGGACTCGATCCCAGGACGCTGGGATCATGACCTGAGCCGAAGGCAGCCGTTTAACCAACTGAGCCACCCAGGCGTCCCTATAATCCTCATTTTTCAGATGAGGAAACTGAGGCACAGAGAGGTAAAATGACTTGCCCAAGGACTTGCTTTTCTCAAAGCAGGTTTTTCTCCCCACCAGCCTAGAACCTTGTTCCAAGAGGGCTGAGTAAATAGGAGCCTAGTCCCACCTAAACCAACCCCCCCCCCACGCCTCCGCACTACAAGCCGCCTTCCTCCGGGATGCCTAGCCCTGGCCACGCCCAGAGTGGTTGCAGCCACCACCCTACACACCCATTATTGAAGAGGAAAACACACATCTCTTCAAAGAGGGTCCAGCCCTACCTCCCAGAGCCTTCTCACTGCTCTTCAGCCCTCTCATCAACCACTTCAGGACCCCTCCCCATTTCCAAGCCCCATCTGGGTTCCCTGCCCACCTCCAGTCTGGACCCTGGGCTGATGCCAGCCTCTCACCTCCCAGGCTCCCCGCCTACCCCTCCCCATCAGCCTCCCTGCTCCCCCAGGACCAACTTCTCCCCTGTAGCATCCCAGATATTCCCAGCCCCATGCCTGACTCTGCCACATGCTTCCCGGAGACCCAGGCCACCCACAAGTTGCCTCGTGGGCAGCCCAGGGAAGCTCTGTGGCATATCCCCTGGGCACCCGGCCTGGACCTGAGAAAATCCAGGTCAGAGGCAAACTATCCTCGGCACCTTCCCACCCACGTCCTCCTCCTCCGTCCAGATCCCCTCAGGCCGTGCTCCCTCAGGGCCCCCTCCCACCCATGCATGTGGATTTTTGACTTTTTACTGTGAAGAACTTCCAACCTACAGAAAAGTCAAGACAGCGGTCTGACACAGCAGTTCTCAAAAAGTGGTCCCCAGGCGTGCAGCATCAGCCCCTCAGCATGGCATGGGTGTGTGCTAGAGACACAGATCCGTGGACGCCACCCCAGGCCTGCAGAACCCAAAGCTCGGGGGCCCAAGGGCCTGTGTTGCCAAAGCCTTCCAGGTGTTCCATTGTGCACTCAAGTTTGAGAACCGCTGGTCTAAAGATCACTCACGTACCATCAATCAGACTTCACTGCCCATAACATCTTAGCCTATTCCTTTCCTCTATCTTCTTAAAATAGCTCAAGCAAATCACAAATGTCATGACTCTTCAGCCCTAAATGTCATTTATACCGAGTCTGTTCAAGTGAACTCCTCCTCTCTCTCTTCCCACCCCCATCCTGTGCCATTTAACCTGACCTCCCATTTCTGAACATTTTCCCTGGGGACTCAGAGCAAAGCTATTCTTCCTGGCATCAAGAGAGTTCTGGAGTGGCAGCTCACACAAATTTATTTATGAGCCTTTTTTCTTGGGGTAAAATAGACATAACATAAAATTCACCATTTTGAATGTCTTAGAGTGTACAGTTCATTGGTGTTTTGTATATTCACAATGTTTTGCAACCAATTACCTCTATTGGGTTCCAGAACATTTTCATCCCCCCCAAGGAGATCCCATACCTGTTGCTAGTCACTCCCATTCCCCCTCCCCCAGCACCGACAGCCACCAGTCCACTTCCTGTCTCCAGGGACTGGTCTATTCTGGACATTTCACATCAACAGAAGCATACAATATCAGCTACCTGTTTAAATAAAACCTCTGTTGGAAGTTTAACAACTACAAGAAATGCACACAGTACCAGCGTAGAGCTTGACGAATTTCCCCAAAGGGAACCCACTAGTGTAAACAACACTCAGATCCAGGAACAGGGCCCTTTGTGCCCCCAGAGGTGCTCATGGGGTCTCCTTCCCATAAGCTGCCCTCCTGATTTCTCATATTCTAAGGTACTGAGGGTTCAACCTCCAGCCTATGAATTTCAGGGAGATGTAACTGAGCCCATCACGGTTTGTGAGATCCGTTCACACAGTTCTTGAAGGGTAGGAACGCTAAGGGAGAGGCCAGTGCAGTGGCTATTGTGGTCATCCAGATGGGAAATGATGGGGACTTCACCAAGGATTGGTGGAGATGCGGAGGTGGGCAGATTCAAGAGCTCTGTAGGGAGCAGAATCCACAGGGCGTCACCGTTACACATGCCCCCCAGCCCACGGCACGCCTTGTGTAGAAGACACTTTTTAAGGCACCCTTTCTTTCAGATGTTTTTTACTTTTATACGTTGGGATGTGGCCATAATAAGTCTAAATGTCAAAAATGTGCATTGTGCTGAACCAGAGGTGCCACCTTGTGCAGTACACAGCCCCCACAGCTGTTCAGAGATCCCCTGTGAACGGGGTTAGAAAAACTGAATCGTCAGACTCAAGAAAGTGAAACCAGGTAGCCCAGAGTAGAAAAATGGAGAGGAGGAGAAGGGAAAAACTGGTCCTGAGATGGCAGACGGGGGTGGAGGGGATGCTTCATGGGTGCCCAGTAATGCTCGTCTCCCTGCAGGCAGTTTGCCAAGATTGAAGCTGCCACCCAGGAGCTGGCCCTATCTATCCTGTCCCAGGAGGCACCTCCGCAGAGACCTCTGCCCCGAAGACCACCCCTGCCGCCTCCGTCCCCCTTCCTGGGGGTGGCCTGTGCTGTGGCTCCCACCGAGGCACCCTATGCCAGCCCCAGCCTGAGCCTTGCGGCCCTGGACGCCTCTACCCTCGACCTCTTTGATGATATTGCACTCACCCCAGAGTGTCCCGCAGTGCCATCTGAGTTGTCCTGCAGCACTTGGGGCCAGCCAGACCTGAGGCAGGCTTCACATTTCTATAATCCCCAACCCCCTCCCTCAAATGCCCTGGAGGGTGTGGACGGGCCCTGGGCTCCTGAGGGGGTTTGGTTGGGCAGGTGGGAGGTGCCCTGTGCCTGCCATTCTCAGGGAATCCCTGAGGGCTGGGGGACCTGCTCCCCATGATGTTCAACCATGACCCAACCCAGGCCCACCGCCCCCAAACAAATCAGAGGCCACCCTTACGATAGCTCAACAGCTGCCCCCAGGAGCCTCCTGCCCTGTCCACTCCCCTCCTGGCAACTCCTGGGAGCATGAGCCACCCCCGCACTCCTCCCACCTCAGACCACATCTTCTACTTGTCCAAATCCCCCAACTCTGCCTCTGCCAGGGTGCCCCCTTACATGCTCCCTCTCCCACCTTCTCCCTTCTTTCTTCCCAGCCCCATCTCCGCAGTGTCTGCTGCTCCAGCCTCCTCACCTTGGCTCATTTCTGCCTAATGTCTGGTCTTGTCTCATTTATTCCCAAATATGTACCGAGCACCCACCATGTGTCAGGCCCCATCTAGGTGCTGAGGATTCAGCAGTGAATAAACAGACAAGATGTCTGCATCTAAGGGGGTGCGGCACGGGTACGGGTAGGGGGGAACTGACAATGAGGACATTTGTACATTTTTTTAAATGCCAGATAAATTTCCAATTTCAGATTGGAATTAGTGCTGTGAAGAAAATAAAAGAGAAACTTGGCTGAGTGGCTGTTTGACATCAGGTGGTCAGGGAAAGCCCTGAGTGACAAGGAGGGGTTTAAGCAAAGGTCTGGGGCTCCAGGCTGAGGGAACAGCATGTGCAAAGGCCCTGAGGTGGCTGGAGCAGTGTGAGCAGGGCAAGTGGTAAGAGATGAGGTCAGAGAGGCTCACCAAGGCAAACAAGAATTGGGAATAGTTTGGATTTTATTCCAAGGCTGATGGGGAAATTCTCTCCCCAAATCTTCCTCAGCCCCATTTCCAAGCACAGAGTCTAAACATTACAGACACCACGCAAAACAAACAAACGACCGAACACCACCCTAGGAGGCAGGTGCCGTAGGGCTGGAGAAACAGGCTGAGCAGGGTTGGGAGGGCTTAAGTCCACTTTCCTGGAAAGTGCTCGGGTCTCTTGATAAGTTCCTGTCTCTAGCCACCCACAAGCGCCAGCATTCGAACCCCAGGCCTGCCTCTGCCCTGCCTCTCTCCCTGTTCCTCGGCCTCCCAGGTCTTATATGGACAATGCGGGTGGCCACTACCCACCTGTCCAGCTGGAGTTCGATCTCTCCGCATCCAACGGCGCCGTTCCGCCCCGGGCCCGCCACTCACGGCCTTTGCGGCTCCCCATTGGTCGGAGGCACTGCCTTCCCGCCCCCTCCCTCAGGCGGGCCAGTCACGCTCTCAACGTTCCCAGCGTGCCCGGCACCGCCCCTCCACGGAGGGCGAAACAGCCTCGCCAGTGGATTGGCCGGCCGCAGGGGCGGGACCGAGCTTGGCGAGCGCCGATTGGGCGGCTCGGCCTGGATGGGCGGGCGCGGGGGCGGGCCACGTGTGGCGACCTACGAAACGGTAACCCAGCCTTGCAACCGGTGGAGAGGGACTGAGTGGCGTTAGTCCGGGCTCCGAGAGGTGAGTGTCCCCCGGGCCCCTCCAGCGGAGGGCCGGGCCAGCCTGGGACCCGGCGCCTTCCGGGTAAGGCCCCTGGCCCCGAGCGCAGCGGGGGGACCGATCTTCCCGCCTTGCAGGTGGGGAAACTGAGGCTTTGCCAGGCCTCCCCTTGGGAGGGGAGGACGCCTGCCCAGGCCCTGCCGAACTGGCTGGCCAGGGCTCGAGCCCTCCACGGGTCGCGCCCGCCCTGTTGGCATCCCTGGGCGAGGTTTGCATCATCGCCGCGGGGCGGCTGGCTTTGACCCCCTTTTGCAGGCTCAGAGCGTGAAACTTGCGAAGAGTCACACAGCCAGGAAGTCCCTGCTGCAGGGCTGCCCACTCCAGGCCACGTGGCGATCTAAGCGGCACCCCTCCCCTGCTGTTGCCCCTCCTCCTCCAGCCTTGGACTCCCTCCACCTAGGGCTCAGTTCTGTACCTTCTCACCACTCCCCCAGGGCACCCCCAGATCCATCTCCAGCCCAGACCTCCCCACATGCCCGCGCACACACATAGATTCCCCGCTCTCAATTTTCCATCTTCTTCCCCAAACCAATTCCCCTCTCCGGTCCCCAGTTAGTCCCTGGGACCTGCCACCCATGAACGGGAAACCCGAAGGTCTTCCTCCTTCCCCCTTACCCCCCAGCCATTTGCACCTGACCCTGAATCCCTCTGTTCTCTCCTTAAACTAGAGCCCAGGCCTCACCCTTGCCCACCTGGACTGCAGCCCTGGTTTTTCCTTTCTGGCCTCCCGCTCCAGTCCAGCCCAACAGAGGCCAGTGAGGCCCCCCCACCTTTATCTGATAATTTGAAAACTTTTTATGGAGGTATACTGCATATGCAGGAAAACCACACAAATTACAAATACATAGCAAACACTCTGGTGTAAACAGCATTTGAACCCAGCCAGAAGTAGAACATCCCCCACATCCCAGAAGCCCCCTCCCCCGCCCGAACTCCCTTCTTCACTGCCACCCAAGGATAACCATTCATTCATAACTTGACCACCACAGACTGGTTTTGTTGGGTTCTCACCTTACCTGAAGATTATATTGTATTTTAGTTGTTACAGACCGGACAACCAATCACACATTGTCCAAAATTCAAAAGGAACAGAACAGTGCAAATAAAATCTTCTTCACACCGGGTCGACACCTGCTCCCTGGCCTGAAGTACGTGATCAGTGTAGAGAGGAGGGCTGGCTTTTCTCCCCAGATTGGGTCACAGATGTCCCGTGCTGCTTCATGGCACTGCTAACCTCTCTTGGACACTTTTCCACACTGTTACTTAAAGAGCTTCTTTGGCGTTCTTCCTGGCTGCGGCGGATTCCGTAGTATGCATGGGCCGTGACTTAGGCGGGCAGGATCCCAGCCGCAGATGTTTACATTGATTTCTGTTCCTTCGCTCCGGGGAAGAGTCCCATGATGTGTAACCTAGGTCTGGTGGTGAATAACCTGGTGTTATCTCCCATGTGTGTCTCCAACACTCAGGAGCAAGTTTTCTGGGTCGCAGGGTTCATATAACTCCGGTTTTGAGAAATGTGGCCCCACGTGCTCCCCTCCCAGCGTGCTGGGGAGATCCTTCTTGCTCCAGAGAACCCTCATCTGATCTTGACCCTCCTGCCTCCTGAAGACTCAAGGGAGTGGAAGTGAGACTGAGCGCTGCAGTGGGAGGGAACCACGGGGAAAAGTCCTGGAGGGGCAACTCGACTTGGCCGAGGCTGGAGGGGTTCTCAGCGCCATGTAGGAGCAGGGGGTCACCTTTTAGTCCTGAGGACAGAAGCAGCCACGCGGAGGGTGCGGGCTGAGACAGGGGAGCTGCAGAATGCACTTTGTGTTTTCCGCTTGTTTTCTCCCTCTCTCTGGCCGCTTCCTTGGCGAGAATTCTGCATTCCGCCAAGATAGATCAGGCTCCCTAGAAATCCCAGCACTGATCACGGTTGTAATTAGGTGATTAGCTCATTCAGTGTGATACTGTTTTTGTGGGAGACGCCGTGCCATTTTGTTCTTAGAGAAAATTCACATAGCATAAAACTCCCTGTTGCAAGCATCCATGGGTTTTTACGTTTTAAGATAGGTTGCCCGTAGAAAACTTTTTCTGCGGTAGATGTGTTTATTTGAGAGAATCCCTATACACACCTGTGTGTGCTCACCACCCAGCCTTCACACCTCCCCCGTGTTAATCCTTTGTCCTTCCACTGGGCGGGCAGGGTCTCCTGTGTCCCAGATAAATTAAAGAGAGCAAACGAGTGAGAACGCAGAGGGGATGAGAGCTGTGCATGGAAGCCAGGCCAGAACCCCCTAGTTGTGCAGCAGCTTGGGGACCCAAGGACTCAAGCCTTCTGGGGACATGGCTGGGACATGCTGAGACTTGCGGAGGCAGGGCCCCAGGTGCTAGAGAGGAGCCACTCTGACTGGGAGACTTGCTGTACTCTAGTTCTGCAGGACCTCAGGCAAATCGGGGACCCCTCTGGGTCTCCGTGGACCCCCACCCCCAGAAGGGCTGCTGGGCAGACGGCTCCACCAGCCCCGCCCCTTCCTTCTCTCTCTCTCTCTAAAGTTCATGTAATGAAATTTACCATTTCCGCCATTTTTAAGCGCAGCACGAAGTGGCCATTACAAACACTGATGACGTTGCGTAACTGTGGCCAGCACCTAGTTCCAGAATGTGTTCATCACCCCAGATGGAAACTGAACACCAGGACTGGTCGCTCCCCGCCCCCAGCCCCTGGCAGCCACCAGTCTGCTTCCTGCCTCTGGGCGTGATCCCTGTGGACAGTTCATATACACGGGCTCGCACAGCGTGGGGCCTTCAGCGACTGGCCCCTCTCCCTGAGCACAGCGATTCCGAGGTTCACGCATGATGTCCCACAGAGCACCATTCCGTTCCTTTCTATGGGGGGATAACATTCCCCTGTGAGGGACCCCCTGCTTTTCTCTCTAGGACCTGTAGGGGTTGTGCAGCCTGGGCATTGCACATAGGGGTAAACTGAGTTTCAGAGGCTGAGTGGGAGGAGTCCAACCTGAAGAAACTCAGCACCAGGCTCTTTTGTCCTCAGGAATCAAATCAGCTCACTGTTAGCTGCTGTGGGCCCTTGGATGGGCCCCTTTAGGCCTCAGTTTCTCCCCCGAGTGCTGGGCGAGGATCGCAGTTGGAGCCTGCAATGTGGCAGGAGAGAGGGTGACCTTGAGGAAGGAGAAGGCTTCCCAGGGCCCTGGGACAGTGAGACTGGGAGCACCAGGGTGGTCAAGGTCAGAGAAGGTTTTTCAGAATGTGATCTCCCGGCTGAGTAGGACACACTAAGAAAGAAATGGATTCCGGGCACTGGGAACTGCAGATACAGTGGCCTGCAGGTGGGAGAATGATGGTTTCCAAAGCCCCGTGTGGGACCCTCAAGGGTCTATGTACGTGGACGCTGGGTGTGCAGAGAAGCCCCTGGCCCATCTGACCCTGCCCCCTCGGCACCTCTGCCCATCCCCAGGACATGGCGGCTGTGGGGCCCAGCCTGGGCCGAGTCCTCCCCGGATCATCCATCCTATTCCTGTGCGACATGCAGGAGAAGTTCCGCCATATTGCATACTTCCCCCAGATTGTCTCTGTGGCTGCCCGCATGCTCAAGGTACAGCCCCTCCTCCCTCAGACCAGGAGTCCAGGTCCCCATGGCCTCCTCCCTCAGGCTAGGAGTCCAGGCCCCCTGCCTCTCCTCCCTCAGACCGAGGAGTCCAAGCCCACAGCCTCCTCCTGGACCCTTAGACCCAGGAGTCCAGACCCCCAGCCCCCTCCTCCCTCAGACCCCGGAGTCTGACCCCACAGACCCCTCCCTCAGGCTCAGGCCTTTGTCCCTTTTTCTGTCACAGGTGGCCAGGCTCCTGGAGGTGCCTGCTGTATTGACAGAACAGTATCCAGCAGGCCTGGGCCCCACGGTGCCTGAGCTGGGGGCTGGAGGCCTGCGGCCGTTGGCCAAAACTTGCTTCAGCATGGTCCCCGCAGTGCAGCAGGAGCTGGACACCCGGCCCGAGCTGCGTTCTGTGCTCCTCTGTGGCATCGAGACACACGCCTGCATCCTGGTGAGACCCCTCCTCCCACTAACTACATCTTCCCTGGCCCAGAACCCTCCGTCCTGGCAGGACCCCATCCCTGCAGGACCTGGGACCTTCATCCTTACTCAGGACCCCTCTCTGCCTGCTGCTCCCATCCTGCCCTGATCAGACCCTCCCTCATCCCTGTTCTTGCCTGTGCCCCCAGAACACAGCCTTGGACCTCCTGGACCGCGGGCTGCAGGTCCACGTGGTGGTGGACGCCTGCTCCTCTCGCAAGTGAGCGGATCCTGCTGGGGGTGGGGTGCACATGGGGTACAGATGGGGTGCTCAGGAAGAACCAGGGAGTGGGGTCCCTGCTTAGCGTGCCAGGGGTCCAGGTGGCCCGGCCGAGGCACCAACAGCCCTCCTGCCCCTCCCAGCCAGGTGGACAGGCTGGTGGCACTGGCCCGGATGCGACAGAGTGGGGCCTTCCTCTCCACCAGCGAAGGGCTAATTCTGCAGCTTGTGGGAGACGCTGCCCACCCCCGGTTTAAGGAGGTACTGGCCCCGCACCCCCACCTCCCTTGCCTCCCTTTCCAGCACCCACCACCTATCAGTTGACAGAATACATCTGGGAACACGGCAGGTGGCCGCCTCCAGGCGAGCAAAGTTCTAAGTTCCTTGAGGGAAGCTGTTCAGAGGGCCAGGAGGGCAGGAGAGCAAGAAAGCAAGTGAGGGGACTGGGAGGGCTAGGGTGCAAAAGAGGGGGGGCTGCACGGGGTGAAGTGGGAGGCCTCCCGGGAAGAGAGGTACAGGAGGCAGACAGGCACGAAGAGTCTGGCAAAGGCGCCGTGGATGGGAGCCCTGTGTCCCTCTTCTCCATCCCTTCCTCCAGCCACCGCTGGCCCTCAGGGTGGCAGGAGGCGCCCAGCCCTCCGAGGTCTGCCCTTTCCCTCCTCCTAGTTCAGTTCTGTTGAGCATTTGTCAAGCACCTCCTATGGGCCAGCCTCTGTGGCAGGTCCTGGGGCGACAGCCAAAGCCCTTCTGTCATCAGTTACACATTGTGGCCAGAAGCTAGAAGGGCATGTTCAGACCGTGTGAGAAATAAGATGGGAGCTGGCCGCAGGGAGGTCCTTCCCTAGGGTGGCCTTGAAGCAGAGACCTAAGCCGGACGAGCAACCAGTCATCCAAAGCATGTTCCTGGCAGAAGGAACAGCTAGGGCAGAGGCCTGGAGGTGGGGCTGAACTTAGCCTTATTCAGAGGACCGAGCAGGGCATGGTGTGCAAGGGAGGAGGGGAGGCAGAGAAGAGCCCGAGCCCCCTCTTCTTCCAGATTTGAGGGTTTTGCCCAAGGGAGCCGGCCATGGTCAGATCTGCAGTTTGGTTCTGGGTGGCCCATGGATGTGGGCGGGTGGCAGGAAGGAGGGAGACCAGAGTGGGGGCAGTGGGGGTGCATTTGGGCTGATTTTTCTGGAGGCAAGCACCGTGGGGCCGGCTGGTGGGTGCAGTGTGGGCCTCTGGGGGAAGGCAGCCCTAGAGAGGGGGCTGATCATCTGTGCCCCTGTGGTCGACAGGTTGGGGGAAGACCATTGTCAGTTTGAGAGGGCAGGTGGGGACCCACGTCTAAGAGGCAGTTGGGTCAGTGAGTCCGGAGTTGAGGGGCAAGGCATGGGCTGGATTTGGAGGTTGAGAGGGATGGGAGAGCCGAGATTACTTAAGCAGGAGCCGGTATAGACAAGAAGCTCCAGGACGGGGCCTTGGTGCAAGCCAACAAAGCAGACCAAGATGGCGGGTGATCAGGAGCTCACCCAGGCAGCCATGGTAGAGGGGCGCCCAAGGAGAAGTTTCGAGAAGAGGGAGTGGTTGGCTTGGCCAGTTGCTGCCAAGGGGGCAAGGCAGATGAAATGGAGATGTGCCCCTCCGCATCGGTCACAGAGATGGGGACTCTTGACGCCTCCTGAACCCTCCTCTTCCCCCTACAGATCCAGAAGATCATCAAGGAGCCTGCCCAGGACAGCGGGCTGCTGGGCGTCTTCCAAGGCCCCAACCCCCTCTTCCGCTGAACTCCTCACCCCGAAGACCACCCTCCTCTCAACCGGACCTCAGTGGAATCGTTTCGCCCCCCATCCTTGGCTCCCAAGAGTGGTGCAGTCCACCGGGAGTACCACCCCCTCGGGAGGGGAGGTGGAGCGCTACCTTGCCATTGGGCCAAAGCGCCCGGAAATGCAAATAAGACTCCTGGAAGCTGGGTGGCGGTTGGCTGAGCCGAGCTGGGGGCGGGGCTAGGCCCCGGGCCACTTCACGGGGTGGGGAGGGGCGGGGGAGGGAGTGTCACAGGCTGTGGAACCCGGACTTGCAGAATAAACACTGATGTGGCTGTGGACCGAACCATTCGTGGACTTGGGGGGTGTCCCGGGGGCGAGTGGGGGCCGCGGGTGGGGGGAAGAGGGGTCCCAGCAGGTGGGGAGGGGGAGGTGCCTCTTCTCTGCTCCCAGCCGGCGCCAGGCGAAGGCAGGCTGGCCGCGGCCGCATCTGCACGGACGGGAGCAGCCGGTCGGGTCGCCCGCCCCACACGCCGCCGGCCGCCCCCCACCAGCGCGCGCACACGCCCAGCCGCTTGGCTCGCAGACACGCGCTCGCTCTGCCTCCCCGGCCGGCCCCCCACGCCGCCGCCACCCCCGACTCCCCCAGGGTCCCGAATCCGGAAAGTGAGGTGAGCGCGACCGCATCCCGGTGCGGAGGGGGAAACTGAGGCACCGGGGGCAAGGGGACGGGAGGAAGAAGAGACCGGCATGCGGATGGATGGATGGATGGATGGATGGCCGGGAAGGACAGCCGGCTTCACCGGAGTGCTTCCTGCTCCCCTGAGACGCAGGAGCCTGGGAGCCACATGGGGGCTCTCAGAATTCTGCAGCCCGCACGGAGATCTGCGGGCGCAGGCTCTACGGAGCCCCCAGGCCAGGCCCCCCAGGCAAGGCCCCTCAGCCCCTTGAGGTTTGCAGTCCTTGCTCCCCGCCCCCCAACCTTGGAGACCTGAGAAGGCAACCTCTGAATCCCCCATAGACCCAGGCGTCAAAGCTCCGAACTAGCTCGCCCCCCACTGGGGAATCTGAGTCCCCCCACCCACCCCCGCCAATGCTGGGGTCCCAGACCCCTCCCAGAAGTCCCGGTCCCCGGAACCCGGCGTCAGCGCGCCCAGCACCCCCTCTCCCCAGGAACCTAGGAGTCCCATCCTCCCCCCTCCTCCAGGAGCCCCCGGGACAAGCATCAGCGCCCCCGGCCCCCGCCTTCCGGATCCAGGTGTCCCCCCTCCTCACCCCCCAGCCTGATGCTTCGCGTCTCGGAGGCCGTGCTCGCGTCGCCATGGCAACGGGAGTCTATTTTGCGCTGGGAACACACAGCTCCCGCTGCAGCGCCCCCCCACCCCGCCCCTCCAACCCCGGCCTGAGTGAGAGTAGGGGGACCGGGGAGGAAGACTGGGGTCCGGGGTGGCGGGGCACAGAGATACTCAGAGGGGCAGAGATCTGTAGATAGCAAACCCGGGAAAGAGACGTACAGAGACAGAGACAGAGAGGCAAAGAGATAGGGCTGTGGGGGTTGGGGGTGGGGGGAGACACAGAGACAGGATGTAGAGAGACAGAGACAGACGGGGCAAAGGGAAGAAGGGACACAGAAAACTGAGACTCAGAGAACGGGACAGCGCGTGGGGGGTGGGGAGGTGGACAGAGACTCAGGGACGCAGAGAAGCGATGAGATATGTAGAGAGACACAGGCTCGGAAGACCGTGACCCAGGGCAGATCCCGTTAGAGATGCGAGGGGCCTGCGGGCGGGTGGGAGGCGGGGTCCGGGAGGAGGGGTGGGCAGGGAGATGCAGAGACTCCCAGAGTCAGAGAGGCACAGGACACAGGACCTGGGGATGGGGCGGGGGCGCAGGGACCAAGGCTGGGCGGGCCGCTGGGTGCACCTGGTGGAGGGTCCTCATCCCTGAGTCCCTGCTGCCTGGGTCCCCAGTACTGGGATCCCTGCTGCCCATCTGGACCCCTCCCCTTCTCCCTCTGTTCTGCTGCAGTAGCCGGTGAACCCACATCCTCTCCTCCTCTTGCCTGCTTCCCACATCCCTATCTCAAACCGACCCCTCAACCCCAGATATGCCTCGGATCCCCTTCCTTTACAGGCCACCCAGACCCTGTATGTGTCCAGAACCTCTCTCTATCTCTCAATGCCCACCACGTACCCTCAGTCCCCCTCTGCCGCCACCTGCAAACCCCTCCAGCCCCCAGTTTCCAGAGGCCAGGTCTTCTCTTTCTGGGTCTTACTCTTCTGTGGGTTTCTGTCCTCCCCCATTCTCTCTCCTCTATCTTTCTCGTTCTCTCTTGGCTTCTCAATCTCTGCATCCCACTTCCCAAGTGTCTGTGCCCCTCCTGTGAGTATCTGTCTCCCCCAAGCCTGCTTCCCCTCTGGGTCTCTGCCCCCTGTCTCTGTCCCCCTCTCCCTGGGTCTCTCTCCTCCTTTCTCTGCCTCTTCCCCCCACCAACCTCCCAACCTCTCCCTGTCCCTGTCCCTACCCCCCATCTTCTCCATCTCTCATTCTCTGCAGCCACACATCTCAGGAGGGAGGCTACTCACCTGGCCCCACCCAGCCCCGGCCCCCAGCCCCAGCTGGCAGGATGTGGAGTGTGGGGCACAGGACTATGCAGGCACTGTGAGGTCTCCAGGAGCCCAGGAACCAAGCAGGGCCTGCTCTGGAAATCCTTCTCGAGTCTGCTCCCCTGACCTCTGTCCGCCTCTCAGGTCCTAGGCTAGCGCTGGGGTCCATAGCCCTGGCCCTTGGCTGCTGGGGATGCATGCTGCAGAAAGGAAGGACATTGGGGTGAAGGGCCCCTTCCTCTCCAGCTGTGGGGGAGGAGAGTGCCTGTGAGGGGTGTGCAGGAGGGCTGTGTTTGTGTGTGGGGGGTGTCACATGCGTGCTTCCGGACCCCACCGCTGGGTGAGGGTGTGCTGGCCCCTGTGTGCAGCCGCAAGGCTGCCTGACCGTGGGCTGGCATGTGTCTGGTTGTGTGTCCACATAGAGGTGACTGGGGCAGGTCCCTCATTGTATTCCGGAGTTGTGTGTGGTCCCCATGTGTCGCAGTGTCTGAGATTGTGTCTGAGTCTTCTGTACTGTGGGTGGAAATGCCCAGAAGTGCACAGCCATGTGTCCACGTGGAGCTGTGTGCATGTGTTGGGAGGAGGCTACAGGTGCGCCCACCAGGATGACATTGGGTGTCCTTGTGTGTGGCGTCTGCACACCCTGAGGGTGTCCTCTGTCATTGTGTGTGTTGTCTATGTGTTGTTTTGTGTGAGTCAAGGTAAGAATTGGTCCCCCTGTATCCTTGTGTCCACACAGGTCACTGTGTCCCCGGGTGCATGTCCTCCTCCCTCCAGGAGGTATAAGGCAGGGACAGGAGGCCACGGCTCCCCCCACTGTAGATGTGCTGTGCGTACTGTACATCACTGGGTCTGAGGGGATGGATGCCACGGTCCCCACTCCCCAGAGTTGTCAATGGTGTGGAGTTGTGTCTCCCTGGGCATGTGCGTGCACATGCAGTTGGAGGGGACAATGGGACTCTGTTAGCAGGGGGAAGAACTGTGTCCATGGAGCTCAGCTGGAGGCTTGGCACAGAATGGGGACTGAGTGGGCAAACTGCTAGCCCATACAGCGCCTTTATGCCAATGACACAAAGGTATCCCCTGGCCCAATGTAGCTCCCCTGCATCTGTGGTTTGGCAGGCAGAGGGCAACCTTGTGTGAGTTCTAAAGGGCACCCCTTCCCCCAGATGGATGCAGTCCCACCAGTACGCCTTAAGGAGGAGAGCCTGGCTGGATTCCAGCCTCTCAACCAGATCTCCTTGCGCAGTGCCCAACCTGCCCAACCGTATGTGGCAGCCCTCAGTGAATGAAGAAATCCACATCACTGCATGCATGTGGATTCACTGATGAAAGGTGTGTGTCTGTATGCATGTCAACCCACGTTTCTCTGCATGGGGTAAAGGTTCTACAGGTGGCAGTGCCCTGAGACCTGAGTTTAGAGCCCAGCTCCAATGCTTGGGTGCTGCAGGCCTTGGGCAAATGATGGGACCTCTTGGAACCTCAGTGTTTTCATCTGAAGTGTGTGTGTATGAGAGAGAGAGAAATACAGAGAGGGAGAGAGAGCAGTCCCACCTCTCACACTTCCTTGCAACATTCACCCGTGCAATAAATGTTTACAGAACACCTCCTGGGTTGGGCACCAGTGCTGGGTGCTGTGGGCACTACGAGGAACCAGCAAACAAAACAGTCCACCGTTGTGAGGCTGATGGTCTAGTGGGAGAGACAGACAATAAGTCCCGACACGTATAACGTGGGAAGTAGAAATGCAAGCTATGACAAGACAGAAAGCAGGCGTGGGGACCAGAGGAGCTGGAAGTCCTGCTTTATTTATTTATTTTTTTAATTTTCAGCTTGCATTTTTTTTTAAGATTTTATTTATTTATTTATTTGACAGAGAGAGACACAGCGAGAGAGGGAACACAAGCGGGGGGAGTGGGAGAGGAGAAGCAGGCTCCTCGCCGAGTGGAGAGTCCCAATGCGGGGCTCGATGCGGGGCTCGATCCCAGGACCCTGGGATCACGACCTGAGCCAAAGGCAGATGCTTAATGACTGAGCCACCCAGGCACCCCTGGAAGTCCTGCTTTAGACAGGACAGGGAAGGCTCAGTGAGATGACCTGTGAGGGACACCAGAAGGAAGGAGGGGGGCATAGACTGGTATGTGCAGCAAAGGGAGGTCCCAGGCGAAAGGAGCCGCAGGTGCAAAGTCAGGAAGAAGGGACTCCCTTGGGCTTGGGAAAGGCATGAAGGGACAGGGAAGGGAGAAGGTTTTCCATGTTATTGCAGGCGTGACAGGAAGGCAGTGGGCGGTTTCAACTGGGGCAGGCTTGATGCCATCTGACCTATGTTGTTGTTTTTTTTTGTTTGTTTCCTAAAATTGTGGTAAAATACACCTAACTTAAAATTTACCATTTTAGCTATTTTTAAACTGTTTTAAGGGTACAGTTCAATGGTACTTAGGACATTCATTACCACTATCTCACGCAGAACATCTTCATCACCCCAAAGGAGTCCCTCCCCACTCTTCCCGACCCCCAGCCCCAGGCAGCCACTAATCCGCTGTCTGGCTTTATGGCTTTTCCTACTGTGGACATTTGAGATACACGGGATCATACAGTATGTGACCTCTTGCGTCTGGCTTCCTTCCCCTGATGTTTAGAGGCTCACCCACGAGGCAGCCTATCAGTGCTCCTTTAAGGCTGAGTAACGTTTCGTTCTGTGGACAGACCACATTGGCTTATGTGTTCCTCCGCTGAAGGTCGTCTGGGTGGCCTTGGGGATATTAGGAACCGTGTTGCTATGAACGTTCGTGTAGAAGTTTTTGTGTGAACGCACGTTTCCAGTTCTTAGGAGGGAATTGCCGGGTCATGTGATAACTGTATGACTTTTGAGGAACCACCAGACGGCTGTCCGCAGTGTGGGCTAAGCCGCTTCTAAGATGCCTCTGAAACACCTGGAGTGAGGGGTTCTAGCCCAGAGTGCAGGCGAGGGGCGAGCCGGAGCTAAGGGGAGAGTTGAGGCCCCAGGCGGGAGGGGAGCCAGCTGCGGCGTGGGGAGCCTCAGCTCCCAGGACCCTCTCTCCACGCCAGCCCCTGCGACTTGTGGGGGTACTGGTGTGGTCCCCAGGTACAGAGGCGCACAATGGAAAGGAGCCCATGGCAGTACTACGCAGTGACGCTTACTGGATTAGTCCCACCCACCCTCCCATCCCCTTGGCGCTGCTTTCCTGTAGCCGTGACTTCTTCAGGAATTAATGCTCTTCACGGCAGTGTGCCCGGTGCCTCACACCGGCTTCTGTCTGCGCACGGGCCCTCTCCCGCCGCTGGATCCTAAGCCCGGTAGAGGCGGGGACCCCGTGGATCAGTCACCGCGGCCTCCTCGGGGCTCAGTCCCCTCGGGGCTCAGTCCGCGCGGCCTGCGGCTTCTGTGCGGGGGCGGGAGGGGGCAGACCCGCCCCCTCTGCCCCGCCCCGCCTCCCCGTTCCGTCCTGCGCTGCGCCAGCGGCGGCGGCGGCGGCAAACACCCGCGCGCCCGCGTGCACAGTCCGCCGCCTGGCAACAGGCCCGGCTGCTCCGGGCTCCTTCCACAGGTTAACCCTGCTCATCCTCGTGACCGCCCGCTGAGAGCCATCCTTACCCCCATTTTACACATGGGGAAACTGAGGCACGGGAATTTTAGGTCAGAGCCTTGCAGTGTCAGGCAGCTGGCACACGGTGGCGCTCTGCCACCCTGCCTCTCCTGCTGTGGCTGAGACGCTTGGGCCTGCAACTGGGAGCGTGTGTGTGTGTGCGTGTGTGTCGGCGTGCGCATGTGTGCGCGTGTCTCTGTGTGAGCCTGTGTGCGTGTCTCTGAGTGAGAGACACAGAGACAGGGCCGATGAGGGAGGAAGGAAGAGGCAGAGAGACAGACGCTTGAGACCCCTGGATTACCCGACCTAAATGGAAGAGAAATCAGCCTTTGGGGCGGCTGAGGACCGCCCGGGTCTAAGCCAGCCACTCTCATCCGGGCTCAGTGATGGCCCCAGGGCGACATTTGGCAATGCCCGGAGGCATCTTACGCTGTCAGCATGTGGAGAATGCGAATTCTCCCAGCACCTCGTGGCCGCACCACCTGGGTCCACGGGCCTGGGCTATAAACTCAGATTCTCAACTCCGATCTCTCTCTCTCTCTCCCCTCACCCACCCCTTTCTCCTTCCCCGTGTCCCCTGCTCCTCCCGTCCGGCCCACCGCACACCTGTTTGCATGCCCCCTCCCCCCTCCCCCCCCCCATCACGGGCCCACCCCGCCGCCCTCACCGCCCCCTCCGCCCTCGCCCTCCCTCCTTCACTCCCCTGCATACTTTCTTCTTTTCTTCTCCCCTCATCACATCTTGCTTCTGGTGTTCGTCCGTCTTTATTTCCGCTCACCCCTCTGCTATCTCCGACGACCTCCCCAATCTCTCCTCCTGGCCTCACTGCTCACTGTGATCCTTTCCCCGTCTGCGCGGTACCATTTCCATCCGCCCCCGGCCGCGTCTGGGCATATCTCCGTCCCCACCGCCAATGCCCTCCACCGCCCTGTGGGACTGCTCACTTTGGGCGCATGCATCGCCCGCCCCGACCATCCCTCCTTTCGCTCTCCTGGTGCTCCGGGTCTTCCTCCATCCCTCCACCTTCCCTCGGCCCGCCTTCCTCATCCCGTCCGGCCACCCATTCCCCACATCTCTGCACCTCTGGCCATCTCTCTCGTGCCCCCGCTCCCGCCTTGCTTCTCCCCCCAGCCTGGAGGCCCCATGGCGTCCCTCCTGCTCCTCGGGACCCTCCTGCTCCTGGCCTTGACCGCCCGCCAGGCCGGGGCGCGCCCGTCCAACGCCACAGGCGCCGAGCCGCCGGGCCCGCTGCCCGCCCTGCTGGCGCACCTGCGGCGCCTGACCGGGGCGCTGACCGGCGGCGGGGGCGCTGCGGGCCCGGGAGCCAACGGCACCAGGACCAGCCCAGCGAGCGGGACAGGCGCGGCGGCGCGGGCGCCCCCTCCCGCCGAGCTCTGCCATGGATATTACGACGTCATGGGCCAGTACGACGCCACCTTCAACTGCAGCACGGGCTCCTACCGCTTCTGCTGCGGCACCTGCCACTACCGCTTCTGCTGCGAGCATCGCCACATGCGCCTGGCGCAGGCCTCCTGCTCCAACTACGACACGCCGCGCTGGGCCACCACGCCGCCGCCGCTGGCCGGGGGCGTCGGGGGTGCTGCGGGTGCGGGAGGGGGGCCCGGGCCCGGCCAGGCCGGGTGGCTGGAAGGGGGCCGGGCGGGGGGCGCAGCGGGGCGCGGGGGCGAGGGCCCCGGGGGCAGCACGGCCTACGTGGTGTGCGGGGTCATCAGCTTCGCCCTGGCGGTGGGTGTCGGCGCCAAAGTGGCCTTCAGCAAGGCGTCCCGTGCGCCCAGGGCGCATCGGGAGATCAACGTGCCCAGGTATGTGAGCGCTGGGGCCCTAGCGCCAGGGGGCCTGGGGGCGGGGCTGGGCCGTGAGAGGTGGAGCCACCTGGAGAGGGCGTGGCTACGGGGGTGCGGGCCTGTTCCGAGACCGAGGAGGCCACCGGGAGTCTGGGAGCCGCCACCGGAGCCTAGGGAGATGGGCGGGCACTGAGAATAGATGCGACAGAACGGGCCTGGCTGCTGAGTGACAGGTGAGGCTCAGGCCTTCATTCATCCAACAGATTATTTTTTGAGGACTTTCTGTGGGTCAGGAGCTGGGGATGCAGAGTGATCAAGACAAGGTCCCCGCTCTGCTGGGTGAACCCGACTTCCAACACCGGGCCTGCTGCCTGCGAGCCGTGCGACCCTGGGCCTGTCCCTCCGTTTGCTTGTACAATGGGCCTTAGAACTGTTCCCCATCCATTCAGGCTGTAGCGAGGATTAACTGCATTGATTCATGTCGAGTCCTGGCACATGGTGAGCCCTCAGTAACTGTTGGCTGCCATTATCATTAAACGTTAGTGGCGGACAGAATAAGCAAGCAACCACATATGCAATATACTTTTAGGTGTTGCTAACCGTTGTGAAGAAAAGAAAGCAGCATAACAGGTAGAGAGTGGGCCCGAGGGTGTTGCTTTCTGCGAAGTGGTCAGGAAAGGCCCCTGGAGCAGAGGCGTTAAGGGAAGGAGCAACTCCTCCAGGGATCTGTGGGACGGGCATTCCAGGCAGACGGAACAGCGCGGGCCAGGGCCCCGGTGGGAGTACTTGCAGGACAGGGAAGGGGCCCATGAAGCCACAGAGCAGAGGGCACGGAGCAGGTTTATTCAGAGAGTGATGGGGGAGCTTCTCTGGGGCCCTGAGCCCCGCGGCGTGAAGCCGTCTGGTCATTGCAAGAGTCCCCGGGCTGCATGTGCGGCCGGACTGCAGGGGACAAGGGCGGGCGCGGGAGACCGGTCAGGGCACTAGCAATGAGCCGGGTGAGAGGTACGGGGAGCAGCGCCGGCGGTGAGAAGTGGTCTGCTGGGGATTTATTTTAGAGGTTGAACCTGCAGGATTCGGGATGACTAATGTTTTCGGTCGTATACCTGGACGACTGGGGCGCTCTTTACCGCCATGGGACGACTGTAAAGGAACAGGAGTGAGGTCCCAGGCTCAGGGGAGCCCGGGACCTGGGGGTGGGGGGCACGGTGTGGGAAGCACCGCAGAGGGGTTGGGTCCAAATGAATTGAGGCAGGGGCTGCTTCAAGCAAGAAATGCGGTCGGAAGAGCATTTGGGGCGGGTGGCGCTCAGACTGACATTAGCGATGGGCGCGGCTACCGGCGAGGAGCCCGGCCGGCCAGACTCCCGCAGAGGGAAGAACCGGGAGAGAAGAGAAGCCTGGGCGCTCCCTCTGCCTGCCCCCCCCCCGCCCCAGGCCGCTGCTAACCGTCGCTCTGCCCCTCTAGGGCTCTGGTGGACATTTTGAGGCATCAGGCGGGGCCCGGGACCCGCCCGGACCGGGCACGAAGCAGCTCCTTGACGCCAGGGGTCGGAGGCCCCGACAGCATTCCCCCAAGGACGCCCAAGAACCTCTACAACACCGTGAAGCCCTCCAACCTCGGTGAGTGGAACCTGGGAGTCGCGGCGGCGGCAGCTGCCTCTGGCCTCGCGCACCGGTCCTGTAGCTCCGCCCTCCACGGCCCCTCCCGCGGCCCCGCCTCCGGCCCTGTAGCCCCACCCTCCCCCGGTAGCCCCGCCTCCCGCGGCCCAGGCCCGCCCCCAGTCCCATCCACCGGCCTCTGCCATCTCAGAACCATCATGCGTGGGCGCCATGGACGCCGCAGAGATTTAAATTTCGACATTCGCAGCCCCTGCACTTGAGAAAGTCCGTGTCTGAGCTCCCAAGAGCCCAAGTCACAAAGTTCCTAACAACCGAATTAGAATGTGTCCCGAACCAGACAGCCTGGGTTTGAATCCTAACTCTGCCCCTGCTGACCTGGGGCAAACCATTTCACCTCAGTGTTCTCACCCATAAAACCAGGAGCGCGACAGCACACACCTCACAGGGTTATTGTGAAGGTCAAAGGAACTAATGACCGAAGGCTGAGAGCAATGCCTCCCACAGAAAAAGCGCCATAGAGATATGAGCAGTTGTTAGTGTTACTCTTATATTTTATGATGAGCTCATCAGTGGAGAAGTCCAGGGAGCTGTAGCGGGTTAGAGGAGGAGGAAGACTTCCCACAGGCAATGCTGTTTGAGTAGGAGGAGGAAGACTTCCCACAGGCAATGCTGTTTGAGTAGTGGCCTGGAGGGTGAGGGGGTTACTTGGGTCACCGGAGCTCTGGGCCGCTGCAGCTGAGTTTGCAGGGTCAGGGAGAGGGTGTCGGGAAGGACCTGAGCACCAGGCTGGGCTGAAGAGCTCTGCCTTTGTCCTGATGGCAGTGGGAAGCCACCGTGGAGCTTAGAGCAGTGAGTGGAAGAATGATTTTTCTGGAATCCATGTGAAAGGGAAGAGATGAGAGGATGAGGCTGGATGGTACTCCAGGCTGTACAGAACAAGGCCTGAACTGGGGTCAGAAATGGAGAGGAAGAAGTGGGTTTGAATAGTAGTAAAAAGGAGAAGACATTTGAGGTGGATCTTGAGGTATGAGTAGGAGTTCTTCAGGCAAAGAAGGAGAAGAAGGAATTCAAGGCAGAGAAAATATCATAACAGCATGTGCCAACGCCCAGTGACAGGACTGAGCTAAGCTCCTTCAGGCAAGGCATCAGCTGAGGCCAATCTAAGCCAAGTAATTCCTGGCTTCAATTTTTTTTTAAAAGATTTTATTTATTTAATTCACAGAGAGAGAGAGAGAGAGAGAGCACAAGCAGGGGGAGAGGCAAAGAAGGAGGGAGAAGCAGGCTCCTGCAGAGCAGGGGAAGCCTGATATGGGACTCGATCCCAGGACTCTGGAATCATGACCTGAGCTGAAGGCAGCAGCTTAACCCACTGAGCCACCCAGGTGCCCTCCTGGCTTCAGTTTTGTCCTGTGGGTGAGAGACAGACATGGAAAGAGTTTGCAACAGCAGGTGTGGGTGTTGGGAGTACAACCCTGGGGGGCTGATCTTGAAGATGGGGTTGGCTAGATGGCCAGAAGGCTGATTTGATGATCCAGGAGGGAAAGGTGGGTCAGAGCAGAGACTCAGGAGGTGGGAGGGAATCAGAGCCAGGGACCGAGTGGACATGAGTGGAAATCCTTCCACAAGACCAGGACAGCAGTGCCAGCGGGGGGCAGGTGACAGCAGTGACACCACTTCCCTTCTTGGTCCCCACAGATAATCTGCACCACAATTACCTGCACCTCAACGTCAACAGCCCCAAGCACCATGCCGCCACGATGGGTATGGACAGGGGCTGGGCTGTGGGGAGGACAAGGCTCCTTTCCTCCCCTGCCTTATATTGAGCCTGAACTGGGGGCCCACAGCAGAGCAGGCGTGAGACCCTGTGAGCTTTGACCTCCCAGTCTAGCCAGGTAACCAAGCTAGCCTTGGTTTCCCAGTTGGGACACCAGAAGTGGTCATGTCTCTCCCACCTGGGTTGGTGGGATGACGCACGGAGCGGACTGCCCCTCCCGCCTGGGGCCAGGCCCATAGCGCGTGCTGAACAGGTGCTGCTGCCTCTCTTCCTGTGCCCTGACTTGGTTCCCCTCCTATGAGTCTGTCTCCTGAGGCGGGGGAATGAGTACAGGGCTGGACTGCTGGGCTCTGAGGGGCTGGAATCCCTGGTTTCCACTCCCTAAGGGGCTGGGGGCTGGAACTGCGGGGTCTGAGGGAGGAGGGGCTGGACTGACCCTGGCCACGCCCCCTCTGCCCCAGACTGGCGCGCCGCTCCGCCCCCCAGCCCCTCCCTGCACTACTCCACACTCTCCTGCTCACGGTCCTTCCACAACCTCTCGCATCTGCCCCCGTCCTACGAGGCCGCTGTGAAATCCGAACTCAACCGCTACTCCTCCCTCAAGAGACTGGGTGAGTGCCAGGAAGGGGAAGGGCACAGGCAATGGGGCAGGGTGAAGAGCCAGGGCCTGGGTTCAGAATGGTGGAGAGCGGCCCAACTGACGCTAAAGGTGTTTTTTAAAAATGCAGATTCATGCCCTCCTAAGAGCTACTGTATTCATCAGGACCTGTACTTACAATTAACAAAAATACAACTTAAGCCAAAAAAAAGAAAAAAAAAAAAAAGAAAAGATGACTACATTAGCTGGATAATGGAAAGTCTCTATGAGCTTCAGGTATGGCTAGATCCAGGAATTCAAAAGCTGTCTCCAGGATTCTGTATCTCTCAGCTATGCTAAATGATGGGCTGGCTTCATTTTCAGACAGATTCTTCCTTAGCGGTGGCAAAGACTGACCTGAGGAATTTCAGGGTGCCATTCTGCCAGCAGAAAAGCATTCTTCCCAATGATTCCAGCAAAAATCCCAGGTCTGGAGTCTACTGGCCCAACCTGGGTCACATGCTTGTCCCTGAACCAATCTCTGTGACTCTGGACATTTTTGGTCAGTGGGAGTAGCCTTCAAACATTTTAAACCGAGAACCGCATTAAGAAATACTTTTTAATGCTATGACCCATGAGACACATATACCTATGCATATTTTTTAGTTACAGGAAAAATTTGAAATTTGTTATTATGAACATTTTCAAACATACCCAGCATTAGAGGAAATTGTAAAATGAATCCCCATCACTCAGCTTAAAATGAGCAACATTTTGTTAATCTATACTCCCTTTGCCCCAGTGTTTGGTGGATTATTTCATTTTTTTTACTTTTATTTTTTTAAGATTCATTTATTTAGAGAGAGAGAGAAAGGAGAGAATCTTAAGCTGAATCCAAGCACAGCATGGAGTCCACGCGGGCAGAGCTCTGTCCCACAGCCTTGAGGTCAGGATCTGAGTGGAGACCAACAGTCGACACTCAACCCGCTGTGCCACTCCGGCACCCCTTTGCTGGATTATTTTAAAACAAACTGTAGGCACTGTCACTGCATCCATTAATATGTCAGTGACACAAAACATACTTGAAATAAAAAATTTATGAACGGGTACTCACCCTTTTCCCCCTATTATGTAGATGCTTTTTATTTTATTTTTTTTAGATTTTTATCTATTTCTTTGACAGAGAGAGTGGGTGAGATCACAAGCAGAGGGAGAGGGAGAACAGGGAGCTCTATCCCAGGACACTGGGATCATGACCCCAGCCGAAGGCAGACGCTTAACCAAATGAGCCCCCCAGGCGCCCCTGGAGACCTTCCTTTTTATATAATTTTTAAAAATCATTTTCCCCGGGACGCCTGGGTGGCTCAGTTGGTTAAGCGTCTGCCTTCGGCTCAGGTCATGATCCCAGCGTCCTGGGATCGAGTCCCACATCGGGCTCCTTGCTCGGCAGGGAGCCTGCTTCTCCCTCTGCCTCTGCCTGCCTCTCTGTCTGCCTGTGCTTGCTCGTTCTCTCTCCCTCTCTCTGACAAATAAATAAATTAAAAAAAAATAAAAAAAATCATTTTCCCCACCACTCTCCTTAATTTTTTAATTGATTTTTTTAAGTGATATCTGTGCCCCATATAGGGCTCAAACTCAGGACCAGGAGATGAAGACTGGGACGCTTTACCAACCCGGCCAGCCAGGCGCCCCTCTGTGGACGCATTCTGATAATTTTTAAATTCTATTTCATTTTCAAGATACCAGTCACCATCCACAAAACTGACTTGATAACCCACGAAGAGGTGACATCGCCAAGTTTTTTGGGGGGGGAAAGGAAGTCCCCCCATCTACCCGCCCACCATCCCGTGCGGGGCCTAGGAATCTGCATTCTGGTCACACCGGCAGCCTGATTGCTCTGACCATTACAATGTGGGACTCACCCACCTGTGCCCAGGCTAATAATGACCAGGGCGCCCCGGTGATGCCCAGGGCCCTTGTGGGGGTGGGACAGACCGAAGCCAGGGGACGGGGGAGCTTCTGGGCTGGCTGAGGACTCACCCCTCTGGCTTCTCCCCCCTCCCCCAGCTGAGAAGGATCTGGACGAGGCCTACCTGAAGCGCCGGCCCCTGACAGAGGTGCCCCGCGGGACGCTGCCCCTGCACGCGCTGCGGCGGCCCGGCACGGGGGGCGGCTACCGTATGGACGCCTGGGGCGGCCCGGAGGAGCTGGGCCTGGCGCCCGCGCCCAACCCGCGCCGGGTCATGTCCCAGGAGCACCTGCTGGGCGACGGAGGCCGCTCGCGCTACGAATTCACCCTGCCGCGCGCGCGCCTGGTGTCGCAGGAGCACCTGCTCCTGTCGTCGCCCGAGGCCCTGCGCCAGAGCCGGGAGCACCTGCTGTCGCCGCCGCGAAGCCCGGCGCTGCCCCCGGAGCCCGGCGCCCGCGCCGGCCTGGCCGCGTCCCACTCCAACCTGCTGCTGGGCCCCGGGGGGCCGCCCACGCCGCTGCACGGGCTGCCCCCGCCGCCCGGCCTGCACGCGCACCACCACCACGGCCTGCACGGCTCCCCGCAGCCCGCCTGGATGTCGGACGCCGGCGGGGGAGGGGGCACGCTGGCGCGCAGGCCGCCCTTCCAGCGCCAGGGCACGCTGGAGCAGCTGCAGTTCATCCCGGGCCACCACCTGCCACAGCACCTGCGCACCGCCAGCAAGAACGAGGTGACGGTCTGAGGCCAGGCCCGGGGGCTGGCGGGCTGCGGCCTCGCCGGCCCCCACCCCAGCCGGGATCCCCCAAGGGACCTCGAGGGGCCTGGGACCCGGCAGCAGCCCGCGCGCGGGACTGGGTGGGGGTGGGGGGCTGCCTCCCAGGACGCTGCTTTGGATGAACTCGTCACCGGAGATGAAGCCTCCTTCTGGGATGTCATGGTAGATCCCTCCTCCTATGTCACTGTTTGAGGCAAGGCCTCTTTCCCATGACGTTATCACAGAGGAAGAGCCCTGCCCGTGAGGTCATCACTGGTGAAAATGTCTGTGTTCTGTGATGTCACCACACGGACAACACCTTCTTCCCATGAATCCATCACAGAGGAACAGGCCCACCCCTGAGGTCATGTCTCTGTTCCATGAAGTCATCACAGACTTTCTCCCTGTGATGTCACAGCAGAGACAATGCCTTGTCCTATGACATCATCCCTAGAAACAAAGATTCCTTTCTGTGAATGTCACTGCGGAGACACATCTCACCCTGATGATGTCACCTCTGGCACCAAAAGGCCTCTTTTGACATCATCAACACCAGAGAAATATTTCCTTCCAGAGAAGATGTCTCTGTCTGTGATGTTGGCACTACAGACAAAGCCATCTTCCTGGGACACATCACAGGGGAGAGGCCTTGCCAACTGTGTCCTCCCTACAAGTAAGACCTTTCCAGGACCCTGTCACAGGGACTCTGCCTCCTTCCTGTGACACCATCTTCAGAGAAGGTGCCTTGCCCTATGACATGATCGGAAGGACTGTGCCTCTTCCTGTAGTGTCATCACCGGGGAGGACAGCCCGCTTTGGGGACGCCTCCAGGATGAGGGCCCTTCTGCGATCTTACCTCTGGACTCTGCCTGTTCTGGGGTCATGCTCTAAGATGCCTCCATGCCAGGTCATGAGAAGGCAGGGCAGGCCCTGGATCCATGGCAACCCTGGGGTCACCCAAGAAGGTGCCCTGACCTGAGGAGTTGTCTGAGGGAATGTCTCACTGGGGAGGCAACCCCAACTGCAGAAGTCTCCCCTGAGATGATGATCTGACTGTAGGTTGTTGGCAGCTGGCCCCCACTGGCCCCCGCTGAGGCTTTGTCCCAACCCTGTGATGTCATCACCAGAGACACTGCCTGCTCTGGAGGGCCGTCACTTGTGATGGTGTTACCAGAGTTTCTGCCTTGTCCTGCCATGACTTAATGTGGTCACTCCTTTCCCTGACACCAGGGACACCCCCTGCAGGGTCTCCAGCAGACCCTCCCTCTAAAGGGTGGTTGGGTCTCAGAACCCACCCTGCTCAGTGATGGCTCCTGTGTGACTCCTGGAGGACAGGACTCCTAGACTGACTTCTGCTCCCAAGGAGGCCACTCTGGCCCACCAGTCTCCCAGAGTCCTGGGATGCATAGTGGCCCAAAGGCCAGTGTCACTTCTTTCTGCCATGACTAGAGACATCATCGCCTCTGTCAACAAACTCCTGGCTTCCTGTTGTGGGTGAGGTGGGATGGGGTTGGTTGGGATGTACCCACTATTGATTTTGCTGATGATATCAGTACCGTAAGACTTCCACCACTCATGATGGCGTTGTACCTGAGGTCAAAGGCTAGCCATGCCTGATGATGACATCACTTCCCAGGATTCCCTATAACCTATGGTGTCTTCATCTCCCAGGATCTACAACCATTTTATCATCATCTCCTAAGATCTACCATGATGTATTAGGTCATTACCTTCCAGAATCCACTATGGCTGATGGTAACATCCTCTACCAGAATCCATGAGTACTGATGATGCCACCATTTCCCACAGTCCCCCATAATTGTGGTGTCATCATCTCCCAGGATCCACTTCAACCATGATGTCATCACCTCCCAGGATCAAGTGGATCCTGGGATCCACCTCCCAGGATCCACCTCAACCATGGTGTCATCACCTCCCAGGATCCACTTCAATCATGATGTCATCACCTCCCAGGATCCACTTCAGCCATGATGTCATCACCTCCCAGGAACCATGAGAACCAATGGGGTCATCACCTCCCAGGATCCACTTCAACCATGGTGTCATCATCTACGAGGATCCACAATAACCATAGCATCATCATCTCCTAGGATCCGTGACATCAAAATGTGTCATTTACTAGGATCCACTTCAACCATGCATCGTCATCTTCCAGGATCCATCCTTTTGAGGGTCAAGTACTAAAATGGCTGTATTTCAATTGTTTTCTGGGGTCCCATAGCACCTATAACTGTTCCTTTAAGGGGAACTAGCACGATACACACCATTTTTCCATTCCTTCAAAAATGGAATAGGGTGGGGCCCCTCTGATGACATCAATCTTAGCCAGCCCCTTATTAATGATGTCACTGCCTCCTTCCTGACTGGGGCTGATGCCTGCGTCAGCCCCACCACAGACCTGGTCTTGGGCAGATCCCATCACCCCCTGGTGAGGGCATCCAGGCCCCTCCTGATAACTCACAGCCCTTCAACAAACCATCTGACCGGTGACAGGGTCAACACAGAAAACTTTTATCATCACGGGGGGAGTGGGGGATGGGCTTTATAGTCCTCAGGTGACATCCCTGCCCCTGTTACCTGGACCCCCACACAAAACAGCACTCCACTGGCTTAGACCAAACTCTCCTCAGAGACCCAGTGGGCTGGGTGGACAGCTGCTGATCTCCCTGGGGCCTTCACTCATGTCTTCTGCTGGCTTGGTCTTGGAGCAGGCACATCTGGAGGGCCATGGCCGCTGCCAAGGCCATAGGGGTGGGGAGGTGCTCTGCATCATCTCCAGATGGTGGGGAAGCAGCATTCTCTCCTTAATTCCCCCTCACACACCAGGGAGCCTCCAGGGGTTTTGGGGATTCCTCAACACCCAATGCACAATTTGCCCCAATTCTTTGTATATAGCCATGTTGCGGGGGACGGCCATTCCCCCACTCTTAAAGGGCTACATACCCCCTCCCCAGCCCCCAAGGCAAGGTGAGGGGGCTTCTTCTCCCTCCTCTGGGCCGTCCCCCTCCCTCTTCTGTCTCCCCCCAAATATTGGCACCTCAGCTCGTTCCTTCTCATCAGAAGCCTGGAGCAGATAACTGGCCCTCAGCTCCCAGCACCCAGGGGAACTGGGGAGCAACCAATCTACCTGGGCCCCCATGTCCATGCTTCTAGGGGCTCCTGTGGGTTCCCTCAGTCCCATCCAGGGCCTCCCTGTGCCCAACGCCCCTCAGGCAGACTGTGACTTCCCCCAGAGAGGAGCCAGCTTGAGCACCTGTCCCCTTTCACACCCCCTGCCCTCTGCCCCCCGCCCCCACTGAGCACTCAGCTTCCCCCCACCGGCCCCCAGAATATGGGGCTTGGGGCCTTTCAGCTTTTGTACACCGTCCCCTCCCCTCCCCAGACTTGCTGCCTCCTGGCCTGAAGTCCAGGTATCTTGTTCCCTTCCCTCCACTCACTGCCACAGGCTGCCTGACGTTGGGGTCTTGACCTCTGATTTCAAATAAGCCATAGTGGGGAGAGGCCTCAAGCAGGGGAGGAAGCGGGCTTGTCCTGCCTGACCCCCTCCATGCCTCCAGAGCTGGGCCCTCGCCAGCTGCGTCTTCCGGCCCCAGACAAGCGTGCATGAGCACACTCACACACACACACACCCTTTCTGGGGAGGGGCGGGGAGGGGGTGCAGAGAGAAGATAAACAGTTCTGGACCAGAAGACTCTCCACAGCTTCTTTATCCCTCCCTCTTTCTGCTCAACACCAGAATCTTCCCCGGAGTCCCTTGGTGAGGACAGCGGGCCAGGTGGCAACTTGGTATTTTTTTGGAATAAACAGATGTTTCCTGAGCCAGGGTCTCCAGGTTTACTGTGGGGAAGAGATGGGTTTCCACCTCCACGTTTATGCTACTGGGGAGTGCCCTGTGTGGTCGAGGAGGGGGCAGACATCCAGGAGGTGGTCAGGGATGGCCCCCAAGTCTGCCTCCAAGCCCGGAGTCAGGGAGGGAGTACGGTGCCTTTATGCCCTGGGCACCTTCCTAACAAAACCTTTTCCCTCGGGGCATTCAGCACTGGTTTGTGCCTCCTTCTGGGCGAGTTCCCTGGTTGAGGCTCATTGAAGTGGGATGCTCTGGTCATTTGCTGGGGCTGCTGTAACAAGCAGCGGAAGTGACAGCAACAGGCCACCTTCTGGTTCCCTGAGAGGTTGGAGGGAGGGCTGGTACCAGGGCTCGCCCCCAGCTTCTGGGGCTCGGCTGGCACTGGCTGGGACCCCTCCACATGCACAGTGCCTTCCCTCCATGTACACATTCTCCATTTGGTGAGGACACCAGTCCCCACCCTCAGTGACTTCTACACTCAATCATCTGCAAAGACCCTATTCCCAAGTAAGGTCACGTTCACAGGTCCTGGAGGCGAGCACTTCCATAGCTCTTTGAGGGGACACAATTCAAACCAGAAAGGGGGTGTAGCATGGCGCCATTCATTCAAACACCGGCTCTTATGAGAACCAGGAAGCATCTTGCCCAGTGCACTAAGATATTAACATAGTGATGGTAAGAGCTGCCCACCCCAATCTTAGTGTCTTGACTGGGGAGAGGAGGTGTCTCCCACAGGCTTGGCTTTATGGACTTTAGGACACCCCTCCCCTGGGGGCATCCAAGTGTTTGCTGAGAATTGTAGGCTCTGTTGCACAGAAGGTCTCATTTTCACATCCCTCTGGGTGTGGTTATAGGCTGTGCATTTCAGTACTGACTTTATCACTAAGAAAAACCCCTTCCTGGGGTGCTTGGCTGGCACCGTCGGTGGAGAATGTGATTCTTAATCTCACGGTTGTGAGTTCAAGCCCCACACTGGGTGTAGAGATTACTTAAAAATAAAATCTTTAAAAGAAAATATAGGAAACCCCTTCCTCTCTGGTGCATTTCAATGTTTCCCCAAATTTCAGATTTTACTCTATCGATCAGGGTCCTCCAGAAAAATAGAACCAATAGGATGTGTGTGTGTGTGTGTGTGTGTGTGTGTGTGGATTCATTTTAAAGAACATCTTGTGATTGTGGGAGGGGTGACAAATCCAAAGTCTGTAAGGCAGGTTGAGAGGCTGAAAATTCAGGCAGGCTTTCTCTCTTACAGCCTTGAGACAGAATTCCTTCTTTTCTGAGTTACATCAGGTTTTGGTCTTAAGGCCTTCAACTGATTGGATGAGGCCCACCCATCTGATCTAGAATAATCTTCCTTACCTGAAGTCAATGGATAAAAATAATCATATCTACAAGGGGCTCCTGGTTAGATCAGTCAGTTAAGCAGCAGACTCTTAAAAAAAAAAAGATTTTATTTATTTGAGAGAGCACAAGCAGGGGAAGGAGCAGAGGGAGAGGGAGAAGCAGACTTCCCACTGAGCAGGGAGCCCGACACGGGGCTCAATCCCAGGACCCCGGGATCAAGACCTGAGCTGAAGGCAGATGCTTAACCAACTGAGCCACTCAGGTGACCCAAACATCAGACTCTTGATTTCAGCTCCAGTTATGATGTCATGGGTCTTGAGATCAAGCCCTGCATCAGGCTCTGTACTCAGCGGGGAGTCAGCTTGAGATTCTCTCCCTCTGCCCGTCCCCAACTCTCTTTCTCTCTCATATCTTCTTAAAAAAAAAAAAAAAAATCACACCTATGAAATACCTCCCGGCAGGATCTGGACTGGTGTTTGACCCAACAAGTGGGCACATGAAATCTAACCACCACACACACCCCTATGTGCGGAGGTGTTTGCTTGCAGGAGGAAGAAGGGGGATCTGTGTCTGAGAAAGCCTCCGCCTAAGTGCTAAGCATTCAGCACTGGCCAGATTTCCCCCACTCGGGAGCCCCTGCTTGGCTACAGGGAGTGGGGCAGGAAACATCACTGTTGTGCTCACTTGGAAAGCACCCCCCCCTCGTGGGGAATTTAGGCAACGTTGGCATAATCTCAGCAATCACCTCTCCCACCAGTGTCTTCACCGGGGCAGACAGGCTGGGCTGGGAGGACGGGGGACCGTGCCGTGCATCTGACCAGGGGTTTGCTGAGACTCTCCTCCTAGGGACACAGGAGGGCCATACGGCCCAGCGCCCTCGAGATCAGATGAGTCCTTGTGACTCGCGTGACATGGGAGCAGAAGTACCTTCCCAGGGAGAAGCTTGAGAGCCAGCAGCAGACGGATGCCTGCGTCCTTCTGTTTCCCCCGCCATGGGCCCAGGCAAGGCTTGGGCCTGACACGCACTCAGTCTTCAGCAGCGCAGCCTCGGTCAGCACGGCCCCGCACGGCTCCTCAACCTGACCGGCCAGGTTTGTGGCGTCTCAGTTCCACACCAGATGTGGGGGGTATGTGTGTGTGTGTGTGTGTGTGGATCCCCCCTCTGCTGCTTCTTTCACTTCGTGTTTCGAAATAATTTCAAACTTGCAGAACGGAGACAAGAATACGTCCCCGAACCCCGTATACCCTTCGCCCGTTCACCAGTGGTTAACTTTTCCACATACCGCTTCAGGACTTTCTTTCCCTACAAATACAGCCCCCCCCCTTTTCTCCCTCTGGAGGCATCTGAGAGTAAGCAAGCTGCCTACGTCCTACCCCTTTATCCCAAAAAGGACGCTTCTCAAGAACAAGGACATTCTCTCACGCATCCACGGGATGACTAAAACCAAGCACTTCAGGCTGATAAAGTCCACGTTCAAGTTTCACGGACGGTCCCCATATTGTCCTTTGGAGCCGGTTCTTTTCAGTCCCTGTTATGTGGGGATGCAGCACTGCACCTGCTTACGTCTCCTGAACAGTCCCTCTGTCTTCTTCATGACAGGGACGCTAGCCGAGCCCCACAGTAAACAGAAGAACCCCAGCCGAGGGTCCGGTGACACCGCGGGGCCGTTGGGCTCCACTTGGAGCCTCCATGGCTCCTGTCCTGCCCAGATCAGTTACTGCTGTTCGTCAACGGATAATGTTTGACTCTGACGGTTCCTCTGGCATTTGCTAGCATTTGTGTGTGACTCCCCTCGGGAAAGAGGATGCTGGCCCTTCATCAGACTGTGAGATGCACCAGGGATTCCAACAGCAAATTCACCAGCGTCTCCAACCGTGGTAGAGTTTTTCACATCCTAGGGACACGTGGACGTGGCTACAGGACAGACATACGGCCGTCCCTGCCCACACACACTTGGGCTTTTCCCATTTTCCGCTGCTATAAACACCACCCTGAAGGCCGTCTGTCACACACCACTCGGTGCACTCACATCTTTCTCCCTGTGGTGCGCTCCCAGGAGATGATGAATGGCGGAGTTGGAAGGTTTCAAAGATCTGCGGCTTGGGGCTGCCTGGGTGGCTCAGTCGGGGAAGCGCCCACTCTTGGCTGCAGCTCAGGTCATGGTCTCAGGGTCTGGAGATCAAGCCCCACGTGGGGCGCCACGCTCAGCAGGGGGTCTGCTTGGGATTCTCTTCCCCTCTCCTTCTGCCCCTACCTGCTCTCAAACCAAGTAAATAAATGAAACCTTAACAATGAACTAAACGAAGATTTGCTACGTCAGTGCCAGGCGGCACCCTGGAAAGCCCGTCTGCTCCCATCCTCGCCGGCACCGATCTGCTCAATCTGGGAGGGCATCAGAGGGATCGGTTTTCCAGGAATCAAAGGAAGCCCCTAGCGCCCGGAAAGCACATTTGTTCCAGCGTGAAGTTGGCCCTGCTCTCTAGGGTCTGTGGAGCGGGCCCAGAGCCCGCAGTGTGTCCTCGCCAGTGTGACCATCACTGGGGGGGGGGGGGGGGTCCTGGTCCCCTGCAGGGCGCATTCACCTGTGCAGGACAGCCACCCCTACCCAGGTGAGCGCCGCCTTCTTCTCCTGGGACACAAAGGAACTGGGTTCTCCATCAGCCACCGTAGGCCTGCGGACACCGAGCTGAGACCGCAAGGCCACCAAGGGCAGAGGCCGGACAGCCTCAGACAGGAAGATGGAGGCGCTTGCAAACGAAAACGGGGGCGGAGATAAAGCCGTGGCATCTGCCCATGAGGGCATGGACCGAGAAGCCTGCTCATGGCTCATGGCTGCTCAGGCTCATGGCTGCATCGGGACATTGTGCCCCTACCTGGAACCATTTCCTCCAGATTCCCACAAAACGTGTTCCCTCGCTTCCTTTCGATCTTTGCTCAAATGCCTCCTTCTCTGTGGAAGTCTCCCCTGAGACTGCCTGCCTAAAATTCCCTCCCCTGGCGTTCCGGTTACTCCTTGCCCAGCTCTAACTTGTCTGGTGATGAGTATCACTGCATCCTCCCAAGTTGTCTTACAAACGAGCCTCCGATCTCCTCGGTCTTGGCGCTGAATCACTTCTGCCTCTGGGGCAAACCGGGACAGCTGACCACGCGGCTCTTGTACTTATGGCTTCGCTCTCTCTGTCCTGCTGGAGTGAGTGCCCCAGGAAGGCACCGCTTGGTTTCCTGTCTTGGTCACTGCTCCATCCCAAGACCCTGCAACAGCACCAGGCAAAGAGTTGCTGGCGTACAGAGTTCAGCCCGCATCGTCTACCGCCCCGAGCCCTGCCTGTTCTATTTCTTCCACAGCTCTTGCTCCTTTCCACGCACCCCAAGTCTTACTTATTTGTGGACTGTTTTACATCTGCCCGTCCCCGCTGCGGGACAAAGGGGTACCCTAAGCAGCCAAGAGGGTGCGCAGCACACAGCAGGCACTCCGTAAATACCCACTGAACAAACCTCTGATCCGTCAGGCACTCTGCTAGGGGCCGAGGAGAGCCACTGCTGTCCCGGGGCCGGTCAGCTCAGAGAGGACAGTGATGAACACGCAAGCGATCAAGAAATGACAAATTCTGACGGACCCAGATCCAAGAGGGGCACGCAAACAAGCGTGGGAGCGGAGGGAGGGACAGCAAGTGAGCTGAGGCCATGAGGAGGAAGAGAGGACAAGGGACCCACACCCACGTGTCCTCCCGTGAGACCACTCAGGTGGCGCTGGGGACCCACAGAAAGGCGGCCCAGGGCCAGTAGGCTTACGACGGCCGGAGTCAAAGCATCTTAACTAAATCCCGGTTTAGTCAAAGCATAGGGGGGTAGAGGACGCTGGCAAAGTTTTCAGCAGGGACAGTGTGTGTGGGGAGTGGAACTCCAGACCACCGTAAACAGCCACCTACCCGAGGGCCACTCGGGCACCACCGGCCTCTGTAAACCAAGCGGGACTGGAACACAGCCCCGCCCCCGGCCTTGGTCTGTGCACTGGCGAGGCCCCCGGGGCTGCAGCAGCACCGAGTCCTGGGTTAGGTCGCTCACCCCCATTTTAAGGTGACTGTTCAGAGCACAGGCGGCCCTTCCCACTCCCCTACACCAGGTCCGGCTGACCGGCACCGACGCCCATCCCCTCTCCCAACCCGCAGGGGCACACACCTGCGGCCCCCGCGCCCGCGCCTCGCCCGCTCGGCTGCAGACCCCTCCCCGTGGCCTCTCTGCCTCTCCCCGGGCGCCCTCCACCGCCAAGCTGCCTGGCGGGGACGAGGTACCCGCTGCCCCTCTCTGCACGCTCTCCCCGCAGCTCAAGGTCCCCACCGCCCCTTTCCGCCCCCGGCCGAGGCACCCTTCTTCCGTCGACCGCAGTCCGGCCGTGGGGCCTGGCTGCCCCAGGTTAGCAGTGCGGGCCGCAGGCCTCCGCACCTTCTGCTCTGCCCAGCCCACAAGCGCCCGCGTGCGCAGCCCCGAGCCCGGTTCACCCCGCGGTCCCCACACGCAGCTGCTGCAAGCTCGGGCGTGACCGCCAACAGGCACCCCGTGGGCGGAGTCGGGCCGCGGGCGTGCGCCACGGTGAGCGCCGCCATCCTCAGCGCCGTCGCTGGCAAGCGCTCCCGCTGCAGGGCCTGGCCTGCCCGTGTGTCGGGGCTGGGGTGGGGGCTGCGTGAGGCAGCCGAGCTCCCCTCCCTTCCTTCAGTGTCTGCGCGCTCCTCTGGGCAGAGTCCCCTGCACCCGCGAGCTGCAGGCCTGCAGGGGGGAGGCCGGCGGCCCGTCGCGCGCAGGGCCGTGCCGCGACCTCCCTCCCGCGCATCGCCAGGGGCCCCAGCGTCCACCTTCCACGTGGGGAGACAGAAGCCCGACGGCGTGACCGACGTCGGGACAGGCTGCCAGGCCACAGGCGGCCAAGCCCTCAGGGCGTGCGGCCTGCTCCTTCGCCCCCGCGACGCTCGGCACGGGGCACGGGGCACGGCCCGCACAAAATGGCGCCTCACAGTAAAATGCAGCCGACTCCCAACGCCCACCCCCACCGCGGGCTGGGGAGCGGGCGCGGGGGCCGCGCACACGTCGTTTGCATATACAAAGCCGACGAATTTCGTTGGCTGGGAGGGGCTAGGCCCGCACTAGGCAAGCCCCCATTGGTTCCACTCCATTCGTCCCCGCCCCCTGGCACCGCCTTCTCTGCCAAGGGCTGGCGCCTACGAGCCTCGTGACGCCAGTCTACGATGGCGCCTCCCTTATTGGCCAGTCATCCTTCCATCATCCGTTTAAACCCCCGAGTCCCGCCCATCCCGGCCCTGCCCCGGCTCCGCGGCCGACCGTTAGTCGCGTGCGCGAGTTCCTGAGCGTCGGGGCACGCGCGCGTACGCCGGGCAGAGGCGGTGTCTCGTTCAAACGGGCCAATTAGCGGTCGCGTTACCCCTCGCGTCTTTTCCCTCTCTCCCCTCCCTTCTCAGCGCCTCCATTCTCCAGGGACCCCATTACGACCCCCGCCTGTCCCCATTGGCCAACCCGCCGCGCGCCCCCCTCCCCAACTTCTCCGCCTTCTTCCCGCAGCTTACGGGAAGGGAGCGAGCGCCTCGAACGCCACGGACCGTGCGCGGTGACGTCACGGGTCAAGGCGCGCCGCTCCGGAGCCGCGGGGGGGGGTGTGGCCTACGGGTGGCTATAAAAGGGCGGCAGTGCGCGCGCGACCGGCTCAGTGCGGCCGGGCACTCGGGGCGGGAGGAGTTCTAGGCGCGCTGCGCGGCGGCCGTCGGAGGCAGCGGGGAGTGGAGCGGGGCCGCCGGGGCCTCTCCAGGGCCGCAGCGGCAGCAGTTGGGCCCCCCGCCCCAGCCGGCGGCCCGGAGAGCGCAGGAAGGGGGCCGGGGGGACCCGCCCCCGGCCGGCCACAGTCATGGTGAGCGCGGAGGCCAGGCCTGGGAGGGGCGACCGAGGGGCCCTCCTGGAGGAGGAGGCGGGGTCTCAGGAGCCTCTCGCGGGCGGCCCGGCGGAGTGGGGGGCCCTCCTGGGGTCCCGGGCCTGGAATGGGCTCACGGGCCTTCCTGGAGGCGGGGCAGGACCGGAGCCTGGGCCGCCCGCAGGTTCCCCTGAGGGGAAGGCCCGGCTGAGTCCCGGGGAGGACTCAGGGGCTTTGTGGCTCGCCCGTGGGTGTTCCGGGAGCAAGGACGCTCCGCCTCCGTCTCCAGCCCCGAGCTGGGGTTTGGAAGAGGATTTCACAAGGGTTAGGTAGGGATGGGGGGACCGGGGTAGGCCTCGGCCGTACCCAGAACTATGGGGCACCATGCTGGACTATGAACGAGCTTTGGATGCTTCTGGCGAAGGTGGACCCATCCGCAAGCCCCTGGAAAACCGCCCCCACGTCTAGTGGGAGGTCAGCTTGGGATGGCCATCTGAAGCATATCGGGTGGGGGATCTGGGACGGCAGGTCAACACCAGGGTGGCCACTGCGTCCTTAGATCCTGCAGGAGGCCCCGACTCCGCCAGCTACTAACGGTCTTCTCTGTGTCCAGAACTCCAATGTGGAGAACCTGCCCCCCCACATCATTCGCCTGGTGTATAAGGAAGTGACAACGCTGACTGCTGACCCGCCTGATGGCATCAAGGTCTTTCCCAATGAGGAAGACCTCACTGACCTGCAGGTCACCATCGAGGGCCCTGGTGAGTGTGGGACTGAGAGGAGGAGGGGTGTGCTTGTAGCTTTCTCTCCTTCAGTACAAGACAGACAGCATACGACTCACCTATACGTGGAATCAGAAATGCAAACGAACACCAAAAAGCAGAACTAGAACAAGAACAGGAAGCCCCCATTGTGAGTCAGGCTCTGCCGGGTGCTGGGGACTGCACAGAGACACCTCTTGGGGCTCACAGTTTGTAGGGCAGGACTCCACAAATAACAAATCATTGGGGATATTTTTCTCACAGGTAGTGAGAAAACCTGATCCCCGAGAGAGCATTTAAGGGGTGCCTTACCGGGTTCATCAGATGGGGGTTCTCTGGAGGGTGGCCCCGATGACCATAGACCGACTCCTTGCTGCTGTGCCCGGAGTTCCCAGGACAGGGAACGAGCCAGACCCAGTGTCGCGGGAGGGAGCAGTAATAACCGAGTGATCACACGTGGTTGTGGGGCAGCGCAGTGGTGTAGTGAGCTGTTGCTACAAAGTAAGCTGAGAAGGTCCCACAAGCGTGTAGTGGAGGAGCTGGTTGGGAGTGGGACAGTGGTGAGCCTGTCAGTGCTCCCCGATAGGCCGAGTCCTGAGGCAGGCGCCCTGGATGCTTGGTAGAAGCAGGAAGAAGAGACCGAGGAAGCTTTTAGGGCTTGTAGGATTGTGGAAGGAGTTTGGAAAGGAAGCCATCGGTGGGTTTCAAGCAGATGTGAAGGCTGCAATGTTCCGCTGATGGGGAAGGGGTGGCCAGGAGACCACGGACTACTGGTGTTGGGTGAGAGGTGAAGTGGCTTTGCCGGACTAGAAGGTGGGATCAAATTCAGGGGGGGACCAGGAGGGCAGCTGCCCAGGCTACCACGGAGGGATCTGGTGACCCGGGCCTGAGGAACAACTGTGGGTCCAGAACCACTCCCCCTTTTTCTGTGACACGAGCAAGTTGGGGGATGAGAGCCATTCACTGAGTGGACAGATGGGAAGACTGTGGAGGTGACAGAACAGTCCCCTCATCTGTCTGTGGGCTTTCCTACCAAGTAGATGGTTTTCCAGAAAGACAAGTGCTCGCGGGAAGTGGCTGCCCTTCTTGGGAAGGGTGCGTGACTGAGACACTTGAGAGACAGGCGTCCGGGGTGGCCGTTGGGTCTGCTGGGAACCTGGCCCTGTCCCGCCGTCAAGAACGCCCCGGTGTGGTGGGGGAGGCGGCGGGACACTGGCCTCTGAGCCAGCCCTTGAGACTAGGCGGTGCCAGAGAGTCCAGGCTTCCCAACCAAGCCCCCTCTCCCTCACTCCAGAGGGGACCCCTTACGCCGGAGGCCTGTTCCGTATGAAACTCCTGCTGGGGAAGGATTTTCCTGCCTCCCCACCCAAGGGCTACTTCCTGACCAAGATTTTCCATCCAAACGTGGGCGCCAACGGTGAGATCTGTGTCAACGTGCTCAAGAGGGACTGGACAGCTGAGCTGGGCATCCGGCACGTGCTGCTGGTGAGTTCTGGGGTGGCCCAGGCGCCTCCCTCCTGGACGTCCCACTGATGTCTGAGCCATGGTGCACGGTGTCTGTTTGAAAATCAGCCCTGAAGGAGTTGGGAGCTTCCGTGTAAAACTCCAGGTCCAGCTGGAAAATTCTGGAAAGATTGGCAGTGTTTGAGCCAGGACACTAAGTGCGGCTGTCCAGGCTGCGTAGTGCGTGGGGCGTGTCTGCTGTAGGGCCATCTGTGGGCCTGTGTCCTTTCCTGTGACCCTCTCCTGATGGGACAAGCCAGCATGCAGTTAGGGGGCTGGTTTCCCTCCCGAGCAGAGTTTGCGGCATGGTCAGATCCCGCGCTCTCAGGTGTGCGGGCCGTCAGTGTCGCCACCGCGGTGGCTCGAGTATTCTCATGAGCTGCCCGTTGTCCACCGGCAGTGATGTGCCGGGCGGGGGCGCTTGGTCTTGTCACTGTTGTATCTGGTGGGGCAGAGCAGGGGTGCTGCCTGATGGCCCCCACAGCACCCTGGCGGCTGAGCCCGCAGGACACACCCGTGATCCCCACAGGCCGCTAAAGCTGTTAGGTCCCCTGCCGGCTCCCCCAGAAGAGCTGGGACTCTTGATCTTGGGGCCCTGAGTTCAAACCCCATGTTGGGCATAGAACTTACTTTAAAAGAAAAAAAGGATTTTTTAATGGAATTGCTGACAAGGCCTGGGGCAGATGGCAGGGGGATGGGGAAACACGGAGTTTCCTGTAGGGCGCGCGGGGAGGATTGAGTTCCAAGGTAAACCTCCTCCTCCCCTCCCGGGAGCGTCAGCCACGGCTGCCAGGGACCCTGGAGATGAGCTCACAGAGTGGCTGTGTCCCCAGTGATCCCGAGGAGCTGCAGTGTGGGATCTGGGCCCAGCTGTGCGGGAGCGGCAGGGTCGGGGGTCCCTGATGAGCGTCAGTGACGGTGCCAGACCAGGCGCGCTGTGTGTCTCAGCAGCCAGGGAGCCGCCCTTACGGGCCTCGTTTGTAGGCCAGAAAGGTCTTGTCGCCTGATGGAGGCCAGGCGTGTGTGGGGCACTGCAGGCTCCCTGTCGCTGTGGCTGACCGTGGAGGTAGGACAGACACCACGGCGCAGGGGCCGCCGCTGGTGCCGCCAGACCCGGCTCAGGCCCGCAGGGCTGCCGGCCGCACCTGCACAGAGTCCGTGCACTTTAGGCTTCAGCTCGGCCCTCGTTAAAGGGGCTCAAGAAGGTGTACTGGGACTGGCTCCCACCCTGGACCTCCCTCTGGGTGCTCCTCGAGTACCTGTCCCCCTGTGGGCTGTGCGGGTGACACTGAGCCAAGGTGAGGACACCGGCGTGAGCAGGGCCAGAGTCTGCTTGGGGGATGGTGTTGAGAGCAGGGAACAGCCAGTGGCTGAACTCTGGAGGCTTGGGGGCCCGTGGGTGGCCTAGCCCTGACCTTGGCCCTTTCCCCACAGACCATCAAGTGCCTGCTGATCCACCCAAACCCCGAGTCCGCCCTCAACGAGGAGGCAGGCCGCCTGCTCTTGGAGAACTACGAGGAGTATGCCGCCCGCGCCCGCCTGCTCACGGAGATCCACGGGGGCGCCGGCGGGCCCAGCAGCGGGAGCACCGAGGCTGGCAGGGCCCTGGCCAGTGGGGGTGCTGCCCCCTCCACTGACCCCATGGCCCCCGGGGGCCCAGGAGCGGCCGACGGTCCCATGGCCAAGAAGCATGCTGGTGAGCGGGATAGGAAGCTGGCAGCCAAGAAGAAGACGGACAAGAAACGGGCCCTGCGGCGACTGTAGTGGGTTTTTCTCCCAGCTCTACCCCCTCCCCAGACCCCAACCCCCAACGCTGTCTCTAAGTTATTTAAATTATGGCTGGGGTGGGGGAGGGTGTGGGGCACTGGGACCTGGATTTGTTTTTCTAAATAAAATTGGAAAAGCAGCTGCTCTGCCTCACAGACAACCCAGGACCGCTGCCTCTGCCACACTGGTCCCCCGGGCCTTGAAGTGCGCGAGGAGGGCTGCCGAGGGGCGTGCTGAGGGAGGAGGGAGCCCCATGTCCCAGCGGAGAGCCGGGGAGCTGGGCCTGCACTCCATCACACTTGCCCTTGTTCTCTCCTGAAGTAGGTGTGTGGCTTGGCAGGGTTCCTGCCTGGGACAGCCAGGTGACAGGTGTCGACCCAGCTCAGGGTGACAGAGCACATTCCACATGTACCCGTGCATCCTGCATCCCCTCTGCGGCTCTGCGGCCTGGGTGGGCTGTGCTGGCTGCTCCTGGCTTGGCAAGTGAAGGCCCCTTCCAGCCCGTGTCCCTATAGCTCTTCAAGCTGACGGATTTCAGGGCCTCGGTGGGGGGTGGGGGGGTGCCGAGGCTGTCCTCCACTCTTGGAAGCTTCCTGGGTTATTCCCCTTGGGCCCCTCTCCCCGCCCCTCTCAGCTTCAGGTGCCCACTTAAGGGCCGGGTCCTTCAGAGGCTCAGCGGATTGGGTGAAGCCACCAGGTACTCCTGTTTGACCCCAAGTGACCTAATCATAGAAACCCAATCTGCCACAGGGACAGGTTCTGTCCCCCCCCCGCCCCCCCGCACATACTCTCCAGGGGAGGGTCAGGAGACAGGCGGCAAGTTAGCTTCGTGGACACAGCAGGCTGCCTTTGCTGTCCCATCCCGCGTCACTGCAGGCTGGTGGCTCCTGTTGGTTGTAGGCATCTGTTGGGGCCAGAGGCGAAGGCTGCAAAGCCGGAGCGGCAGAGTGGGGAGGAACAAGAGCAGGTCTTGGCAGAAACTGATGAAGGCACAGAGGCTTTAAACTGGCTCATTGTTCATTAACAAAAATTTTGTGGTCCTCTCAGAAAGGATCACTAAATAAGAGGAAGGAAAACACGTCCGCGCAAAGACTCTGTGCAGTGAGCTTTCACGGTTGCTTCCTTAGTAATAGATGAAAAGTGGAAACCACCCAAATGCTCCAGAGGTGAGGAGTAAAGAAACAGTTCCTAGAAGGGAACACCACTCAGTAGAATGTTAACACCAAAAATACTGCTCAGTGAAGCCGTCTACACCGTCTGCAGAAACGTGTCAGATACTCGATGCCCCGTGGATGAAGCCCCACACCAGGCAGTGTCGCGCTAGGGGGTAGAAGCAGGGCCTCGGCCGTCCAGGGTTCCGGGAAGGCCTGGGGAGCGTTTCGGGGTGAGAAGCATACTCCAGATCTAGCGTACTCATGGTCACGTGGCTGCATGAATTTGTCAAAGCTCCGACTCAAAATAGGCGTGCTTTTGTGTAAACTATATCCATGAGGCATATTTAGGTACTTTAAAGTCTGCTTGTTTCTCTAGAGAAGGGAAGAGAAGTCAGTGGGACAGAAGATACTTGCAAGACACGGAACCAAAACGGGCTAATCACAGTATATAAAGAGTCCTTACAAATCAACAAGAAAATAACATAAGAGTTGGCAAAAAAGCCCTTTCAACACTTCACAGAAGAGGAAATCCACAGGACTGCCACGCACGAGCAGTTGAGAAAACGCAGTGCAAGCCAGAGCCCTTCCTCGGCATCCTCGCACATGCAGCGCAGGCCTTCACTGTCCTGACCACAGGCAGTGTGCACGAGGTCCTACGTTCAGGAAACGATGCCTAGAACAAGAAAATGGAAGTACCGTTGCTTCTAGCAGCAGGAAGAAATGACAGATGTCAGGATCACTCAAACCATCAAGTCACGCAAGATTCCCCCAATTCAGATGCCTTCGAGCACAATTCCAAAGCAGGCAAAAATAAGTAAAATAAGTCGTATAGCTGAACAGGTAAGTAGGTGGTAGAACTGTACAAGCAAGATTGTTTCTGTAAAGCTGGGTATTCTGGTGACCTTAAGCTCACAAGGAACCCAGGAGGGCTTCTGAAGACTTGGTAGTCCTGTCTCTTGGGTGGTGCTTGCTTTATAATTATTTTCTGTATATATACTGTACTTTTCCGTATATATACATATATTTATTTATTGGATAAAGAAGATGTGGTGTGTATATACAATGGAATACTATGCAGCCATCAAAAACCCCCAAAATCTTGCCACTTGAAATGATGTGGATGGAACTAGAGGGTATTATACTAAGTGAAATAAGTCAATCAGAGAAAGACAATTATCCTATAATCTCTCTGATATGAGGAATTTGAGAAACAATACAGAGGATCATAGGGGAAGGGAGGGAAAAATGAAACGACGAAACCAGAGAGGGGGACAAACCACAGAGACTCAATCTCAGGAAACAAACTGAGGGTTGCCAGAGTGGAGGTGGGTGGGAGGGATGGGGTGGCTGGGTGATGGACACTGGGGAGGGTGTGTGCTGTGGTGAGTGCTGTGAATTGTGGAAGACTGGTGAATCATAGACTTGTACCCCAAAACAAGTAATACATGATGTGTTAATTTTTTTAAAGATTATTTATTTATTTATTTATTTATTTGAGAGCGCGAGAGAGCACAGACAGGGGAAAGGAGCAGAGGGAGTGGGAGAAACAGACTTCCTGCTGAGCACAGAGCCAGGACTCCAGGATCATGACCTGAGCTGAAGGCAGATGTTTAACCAACTGAGTCGCCCAGGCGCCCCTTTTTAACGATTTTTATTTTTAAGTGACCTCTACACCCAGCACAAGGTTTGAACTCAACCTTGAGATCAAGACGTACATGCTCCACCAAGCCAGCCGGCCAGGCACCCCTGTATTGCAGAATTTTTAAAACCTGAAGAAACTCATTATGTGTGAGTACGGCTGGTCTCCAAACTAGAGTAAGTGAACAAAAAGCAGCATGCAAACAGCGCATACGACATGCTACCATTTCTGTTAATTTTAAAAATATATTTATTTTATTTGAGAGAAAGTGTGAGTGGGGGGAGGGCCAGAGGGAGAAAGAGAGAATCCCCAAGCAAACTCCCCACTGAGCGTGGAGCCCCATGGGGCGCACAGTCCCACAATTCATGAGACCATGACCTGAGCCCAAACCAAAAGTTGGATGCTTAACTGACTGAACCACCCAGGTTCCCTTGTTAATTTTTTTATTTTTGTTTATATTTTTAAATATTTTATTTATCTGGGGCACTTGGGTGGCTCCGTTGTTAAGCGTCTGCCTTGGGCTCAGGTCATGGTCTCAGGGTTCCACATCGGGCTCCTTGCTCAGTTGGGAGTATGCTTCTCCCTCTCCCTCCTCTCCTGCTTGTGTTTTCCTCTCTTACTGTCTCTCTCTGTCAAATAAATAATAAACAAAATCTTAAAAAAGATTTTATTTGTCAGAGAGAGAGAGGGCCCAAGTTGAGGGAGACATCCCAAAATTTTTGTTTAAAATAGGATACCATCAGGCTCCCAGCTCCACGGGGAGTCTGCTTCTCCCTCTGACCTTCTCCTCGCTCATGCTCTCTCACTGCCTCTCTCTCAAATAAATAAATAAAATCTTAAAAAAATAAAAAATAAAAATAAAATAAAATAAAATAGGATACCAGGGGCGCCTGGGTGGCTCAGTGGGTTAAGCCTCTGCCTTCGGCTCAGGTCATGATCCCGGAGTCCTGGGATCGAGCCCCGAATCAGACTCTCTGCTTAGGAGCCTGCTTCCCCCTCTGCCTGCTTCTCTGCCTACTTGTGATTTCTCTCTGTCAAATAAATTAATAAAATCTTTTTAAAAAATAAAATAAAATAGGATACATGTTGGGCACTTGGGTAGCTCAGTTGATTAAGTGGCTACCTTCTGCTCAGGTCATGATGCCAGGGTCCTGGGATCGAGCCCCACATCGGGCTCCCTGCTAGGCAGAGAGCCTGCTTCTCCCTCTCCCTCTGCCTGCCACTTTGCCCACTTGTGCTCTCTCTCTATCTCTCTGTCAAATAAATAAGTAAGTCTTTAAAAAAAAAAAAAATAGGATATGTGTTGGGAAGCTTGGATGACTTAGTCGGTTAAGTATCTGCCTTCCGCTCAGGTAATGATTCCAGGGTCCTGCGATCAAGCCCCCCGTTGGGCTCCTTGCTCAGCAAGGAGCCTGCTTCTCCCTCTCCTGCTCCCCCTGCTTGTGTGTGCTCTCTCACTCTCTCTCTCTCTGACAGATAAATAAAACATAAAATAAAATAGGATATGTGTTACTTTTAATATTTTTTTTAGGTAAAAGTTTCTACAAAGGGAAGCACCTTGGTGGCTCAGTCTGTTAAGCATCTGCCTTTGGCACAGGTCACAATCGATCTCGGGGTCCTGGGATCAAGCCCTGCGTTGGGCTCCCTGCACAGCAGGAAGCCTGCTCTCCCTCTCCTTCTGCCCCTCCCCCTGCTTGCACTCTCTCTTGCTCTATCTCAAATAAATAAAATCTTTAAAAAAAAGTTTCGGGGTGCCTGGGTGGCTCAGTGAGTTAAGCCTCTGCCTTCCGCTCAGGTCATGATCTCAGGATCTCAGGCTCGATCTCAGGATTGAGCCGTGCATCAGGCTCTCTGCTCAACAGGGATCTCTCTCTGTCAAATAAATAAATAAAATCTAAAAAAAAAAAAAAAAAAAGTCTACAAAGAAACAGCTCCCTCTCATTCCCGTCTCCCCAACACCCAGTCCCCTTCATCACAGACAACCAGTGTTACTAGGTCCTTGTATATTTTGCCAGAGAAGTTCTACAGGAGCGCAAGCAAATTTAAATATGTATTCTATTAAGCCCACTCCCTTTTATTTTTGCAAGGCACACAATGTCCTCTAAGCAGCCTGCTGCTCCTTGCTTTTTCTTTTTTTCTTTAAGATCTTATCTATTGCGGGGAGGGGGTGGTGTGCAGAGGCTGAGAGAGAATCCCAAGCAGAAGTCCGCTTCAAGCGCGAATCTGGATGCAGGTCTCAGTCTCACCGCCCCGAGATCAAGACCTGAGCCGGAACCGCGTCAGATGCTAAACCGACCCGACCAACGGGCCCCTGGCACCAGGCTCCCTGCTTTGTCGGCGGCCCCGGAAGTCCTGGACGTCTGCGCACAGCAGCACCTCCCCGCTCTTCGCCGCCCAGCGCCCCGTCTTACACACGTGCCCTGATTTCTTTCTTTCTTTTTTAAAGATTTTATTTATTTATTTATTTATTTATTTATTTATTTATTTATTTATTTATTTATTTATTTATTTATTTATTTGACAGAGATCACAAGTAAGCAGAGAGGCAGGCAGAGCGAGAGGAAGGGAAGCAGGCTCCCTGCTGAGCAGAGAACCCCATGCGGGGCTCAATCCCAGGATTCTGGGATCATGACCTGAGCGGAAGGCAGAGGCTTTAACCCACTGAGCCACCCAGGCGCCCCTACGTGCCCTGATTTCTATGGCACGTCCTGTTGGCCAACAACGCGGCAACGAAACGAATAACCTTTAGACGTGGGCCATGTGGCACACAAGGGAACAGATCTTTAGAGCAAATCTCAGCAGTGACATTACTGTGCCAAAGGGTACATTCGCCTGTCGTTTGTACAGATGTTGCCGAACTGGTCCCCGTGCGGTCTGTGCGGTCCATGCTGTCAGCAATGCTCCTATCCTCCCGTGCCCGCACCAGCACTCAGAGCTTTACCTAACGTGGGGCTTTTCCTACTCTGAGAATCATAAACCGTCTCGGAATTTTATTTGAGAGGCAGGGAGAGAGAGAGGGAGCAAGCGAGAGTGCAAGAGCAGGGGGAGGGGGAAGCAGGCTCCCGGCTGAGCAAGGAGCCCCTATGGGTCTTGATCCCAGGACCCTGGGATCATGACTGGAGCCAAAGGCGACACTTAACCCACTGAGGCACTCAGGTGCCCCATTTTAGAATTTTTTAAATAGGCCTTTTTTTTTTTTTTAAATAATTCTGGATTTCTGGGACACTTATGAAGACAATACAATGTTCCCCATTGGCCTCTCTCCCATAAATACTGCACTAACGTAGCTGCAGAACAAACACGCTGGTTCTGCTGGGGGAGAGCCCAGGGCCAGGGATGAACACACAGGAGGGGCTGACTCAGTGGGCTGCTCAAACCCCGTATTTATGAAAAGTTTCCGAAAAAGATAAAACAGGTTGCTGGGACGCCTGGGTGGCTCAGTTCGTTAAGCAGCTGCCTTCGGCTCAGGTCATGATCCCAGCGTCCTGGGATCGAGTCCCACATCGGGCTCCTTGCTCGGCAGGGAGCCTGCTTCTCCCTCTGCCTCTGCCTGCCTCTCTGTCTGCCTGTGCTCGCTCCCTCTCTCTCCCTCTCTCTCTGACAAATAAATAAATTAAAAAAAAAAAAGATTTTAAAATATTCTTAAAAAAAAAAAAAAAACAGGTTGCAGAACTGGGGGCTGGGATCCTGAGGCCCTTTCTCCTCCTGTATACTCTCCATTTGCACATCTCCAAACCTCATACACACGCCATTCTCGAATGGGAAGACAGACAGACAGACACACACACACACAGGCCGGCCCCGAACATGCAAGCTCGGAGCCCCGGGCTATTGGGGTGTGTGGATTTAGCACAGGTGTTCAAAGCGCTCTGGAAAACCCCTGAGCATCATTATGCTTGCAGGCGAAGAGTTATAGACCCGGAAAGAGGTGGTTTGAGTCCATCTGGTCAAAATAACTTCTAATGGTAAAAATTCATTCATTCCTGTGAAGATTCATGGGCACAACACGGCGGGCTTTCCCCTAATCTTCTTCCACACGGCCATCTTGCAGCGGTCAGAAAGCAGGAGCGGTGGCTTTGCACAGTGTGAACACAGCATGTCTCAGCCCCAAATCCTCAGCTTTCTGAGTGACGCTGTGGGAACTGCCATGGGAGCTGCCAAGGGTGTGTCCTACACTCAATTCTGCAAATATTCCCAGGGCTAGCTCTGGAGGCAAACAGCAAACAAAACCAGTGTCTGCTTTTCGGAGCCCTTGAAATGATCCTATCTCACACCTGGGGAAACCGAGGCATCGAGGCACTAGGTGACCCACCTAAATGCCCAGAGCTGGAAGCCAGCAAGCCTGCCCTGAGAAGGCAGCCGACTGCCTTGGCGGCTCTGAGTCACTAGCCCCGACGGGGGAGGTGGGCGGCACGCTGAGGGGGTGGGGTGGTCTCTCCGTACACGTCCCCCCATTGCCTCCTGACTCCACTGTGTCTGCTGGGAAATCAGTGTCAGTCTTGGGGTTCCCTTGCTGTGAGTCATCTTTCTCTTGCTGCTTTCCAGATTTTCCCTTTGTCTTTCAGCATTATTACTGTGATGTGTCCGGATATTTGAGGGTTTTTGTTGTTGTTGTTGTTTTTAAGATTTTATTTATTTATTTGTCAGAAAGAGGGAGAGAGAGAGAGCGAGCACAGGCAGACAGAGTGGCAGGCAGAGGCAGAGGGAGAAGCAGGCTCCCCACTGACCAAGGAGCCTGATGTGGGACTCGATCCCAGGACGCCGGGACCCTGACCTGAGCCGAAGGCAGCCGCTTAACCAACTGAGCCACCGAGGCGTCCCATGTTTTTTGTTTTTTCTTTTTTTGAGTGTGCAGCTGGAGGGGCCAGGGTGGGGGGCGGTGGAGGGAGAGAATCCGAAGCAGCCACAGAGCCCCACACAGGGCTCTATCTCATGCCACCCAGATGCCCCTGAGGTTTACTTTTTATCTCACTTTTATTTTCCTTATCTGTTTTCCAATTTCCATGTGAACACACAGTCACTGGTGAGAAAAGGCTTTGAAGAGATAGCCCCACGCAAGTCACACCTCAACATGTTCTCTTGGCGAACTTGGAGAGATGGGAAGCTGAGGCCTGGGGAGGGGACACCAAGGGTTTGAGTCCCCAAGCACAGGGAACTCCAGCTCAAGAGAGTCTGGGGCGGAGAACTGCTCCCTCCTCCCACCCTTCTCCTGGTTCTAGCAGGCCAGTCGCATCCAGATGCCTGGTGTTGCCTCCCCAGCCCAGCCCCCTCGGTGAGGCCCGCAGCCCAAGCCCATGTCGAAGGCAGTGAGGTCAGGAGGCCACATGAAGGAGGATTCAAGTACTTCTGTGGAAGATGCCAGCAGCTAGCAGGACTCCACGTGGACTGAGGAATCTAGGGCGGACAGAGACACCGACTGCCCGCCAGCACCAGGAGGGGATGAGCAGCGGGCTCACAGCTATGAGCCTCACCCATTTCCTCACCGTCCAGTACCTGCCGCGCACCATCCAAACGCTGGGGCCCTGGAGCCAGCTGTGGCTCACCAGCGCGGGGCATGTGCGTTAGACGGCCATCAGTGCCGTGGACAAAAATAACCCCGAGGAGGAGGAAAGGCTACAGCTGCTAATGGACAGGTCAGGAAAGAACTCAGGTTTAGGTGACATTTAGCAGGGCGAGGCAGAGTCTCTGCTGGGAAGCACCTTCCAGGGAGAGGAACAGCAAGTACAGATGCTCTGAGGCACGCCCACCTGGTAGGAGGAGGTGATGTGGAACCCGGCTCAGGCAGCCCTGGCCAAGGGCCTGCTTCTCATTTGCAGTGAGAACCGTGGGAGGGTTCTCAGCAGGCTTAAAGCCACTTGACTTCGTTCCAAAAGCCTGCCTCTCCATCCGGGTCAAGAACAGACCCAAGTGGGGCAAGAGTGGAGGCTACCGCAGGAGCCAAGACAGGTCGAATCAGGAAAAAGGTCAGGTTCACATCTGTGGACTGAGGAAAACTGGAGGCGGCAGGGCCTCCTCTATCCGGATCTGTGTCAGGGCAAGCAAAGGCAGCCCCTGGAGGCAGGGGTCTTGTCCCAGAACGGGGCCTGTGGAGGCAGATGCCTTTGGCCACAGAGGTCTGGTGTGGGGACAGAGCAGGTCTCTGTCTCAGGGCATGGTCTCCAAAACGGTAGGGACCAGGGAGGGGTCTTTTCAATGCCGGATCCTTAATCCATGGCATGTTGGCTAGCACGTGGCAGGTACGCAGGAAGACGGGTCAAAGCAGGGACAGTGGAGGATCCTTCCCCACAGGAGCCTCAGTGACTTCCTCTGTCAAGTGGGGTATGTGGGACATCCGGGATGAGACGGCCTTGAGTACACATGCCTGCGAGCGCGCAGTGTACCTTCTAGAAGACAGTACGCCGTCTACCAACCTTTGTCCCGGGCAGTCCCTGCTCAACCCTTTGCTTCCCTTAACCCACAGAACTCTGCCAAGAGGCACAGAGAAGTCCATGCCCAGAGCCACACAGGTAGTGTCCTCGGTGGAGGTATGACCCGTGAGCCGTTGCCAGTTTCAACACCGGGAGGGTGGCAGGCAAGGGGTTGAGCGAGCAGGAAACCTAGAGAACCTATTCTAGCCCCCAAGGATGGGAGACAAGGGTCATCTGAGGGAGATGGGGTGTTTGGGGGGGGCGAGAGGGAAAGAGGGGCAGCAATGAGTGGTCAAAGGAGCACTGGCGGCACATAGGAGACGGAGCCAGGAGGGATGGGGCACTCACACTCCCAGTCCAGCAGTGAGCGAACAGGTGGCACCCAGGTTCCTACCCAGGAACAGGCCGTTTTAACAGCCTGGACCTGCGCGGACTCCAGACCTGCATCTGTGCCCAACACCAGCAGCTCCCACTTCACACTGGGAAGGGTGGGTACACTCCTGCCCCACTCCTGGGGGACCTAGTTCTTAATCCCCGAGGGAAGCAACCCCGCCCTGCTTCCGTCCATCTCCAGGCCACCCCCCTCCCCCAGCCAGGTCCACAGCCCAATCCCAGGGGACGAAGCCCCACACACAGCACATGCACAGGGCACAGACCCTTGGCCCGGAGGCCCTTAGATATGGACTCTCAATGGTCTTTCTTGAAGCGGCCACGTGTCCACAAAGAGCCTGGGATCCTGACGACTGTAACAGAGGCGGCCTGCTGAACATGCACGCACTCGCTGCCCGGGTCACCCCTAATGTGTGCAATGCAAGGACCCAGATCACGCCCCACCCCCAGGGACGGGAATGCTGGGACAGGGCGCCCCTGACCGGGACCTGCTCACGGGGGACACACTGTGACACGCAGGCACAACACGCGGGGCAGAGCCCAGGGCAGCACAGAGGGAGGCCCAGGTGAGGAGGCTGACTGCTTTATTGTTTGGAGGTGGAGCAGGGGCTCAGGAGCTCTTGGTGGGGCGGGCCCGCTTCCTCTTCACCATCACAGGCTTCTGGCTACGCAGGATGGCACTGGCTCTGCGAATGGCAGCCTGGGGACAGGGAGAAGGCTCAGCGCACCGCCCCCATTCCCGAGCGGGGGTCCAGCCCTCAGCAGAGACCCTCCTCGCAAGCCCGCCCACAGCCGGCCCCCACTCACCATGCGCAGATCTGGGCGGTACTTGTTCTTGCGGATCATGTGCCGGACACTGCTGAGGGTAGCCCTGGCGTTCTTGTTGATGGTGGTCCGCACGTAGGAGGTGGCAGGTTTCCGCTGGCCTGGAGTGGGGGTGGGGGTAGGGGTAGGGGGTGGCGGCAGGAGTGAGTGTGATGGTGCGCTCTCGCCCCGAGAACCTGAGCGCCAGCGCCCTGAGCCTGGGCAGGCCACTCTCCGCAGCCAGCCGCATCCTTGCCCAGCCTTGCACTCTGAGGTGGGTCCTGTCCTGTGACCCTGATGTGAGGTTCTAGTCCCTTCTCAGAGAGCAAAGCAGAAGCAACGGAAGGACTCTCGGAAGGACTCTCGTCCAAGGTCAGAGGCACGCAGGGGTTATCTGACCCCAGCCTGCCTGCCCCACTCCAGCCTGGGACGCGGCCCACACTGGCCAGACACTCGCTACCCCGGAGACTGCAGCTCTGGCCTTTTCCTGCCCACCCTCCAGGGCCCGAGCTACCCTGTCTGGAGCAGGGACCTGACACGAGCTGAGGCCTGGCCTGGGTGCTGAAGGGCCAGGAGGAGCCCGGCAAGGCCAGGGAGAGGGAGAGCCCTGCGGCAAGCACGGTCCCCCAGCCGTGCACGGGGGGGCCTGGACCCTACCCACCCCGGATGAGGAGAGCACCCCTCCTCGAGCGCAAAGCCACGGGCCTCACTCAGGATGTGAAGCATGCCGCATCTAGGGGGTCCTGGCGAGTCCTGTACCCCCAAACGACAGACGAGGAAGAGCTCACCCAAAAGCAAGGACCCTTCACCATACCAGTGACTTCCAACATCCGCCGGGACCGAGCCCCTGACCCCAGACCAAGGACACGGTCAGCCCGGCTCCCGACAGCCCAGGGGAGGCCACCCACCAATCCGAGAGAGGCAAGCGAGCTTTCAGGGCCCAGAGCACCAGAACGGGGCTCTCGGAGCATGAGGACCCTAAGAGCTCACTGGCGAGCTGATGGGGACGGTTAACCCCCACGAGGCGGGCAGGAGTCCACCCAGAGCCAGCAGGTCACGGTCGCAGGACGCTGGGCTCCACACCCGAGCGGGGACCAGGACAACCCCCAGAAGACAAAGGCCCCGGGGGCGCGCACTCCACACCCAGCGGAAGCTGCCTCCGAAGCACGGAGAGCCCGTCCAGTGCGGCCGGACGCCCGGGGCCGCTCCGGGACGCACACAGCGGGCCGGGGTCCACCTGCCCACGGCCGGCGCGTCCGTCCTTACCAGTGGGAGCCGGGGACGACCCCCCCGGCTGGACGGGGACGGCTGCCTGCACCTGAGCCGGCGCAAGGGCTCCCCGGGCTGACGCTCCACCCCGGGACCGAGCGGGACCCGCAGGTGCTCACCGGCTCTGCGCTTCATGACCACCACCACGCCCTTGCCGTCGGCCGCCGGCTCCACGCCCACGGTCTTGCGGTGGATCAGCCCGTTGTAGCGGAACGAGTTGCGGGCTTTCAGGTTGTTGGGCTCCTGGGGAGGAGGGCGCAGCGGGGCCGTGAGGCGGGGAAGGGGCCCGGCGACCGCGGCGGGCATCCCCCCGCGGCCGGCGCGCGCGCCCCACTCACAGTGCTGTAGGTCTGCTTGTTCCTCTTGATCAGGAAGCTGGAGCAGTTCCGCACGACCATCCACTGCAGGTGGGCCGACATGGCGGCGGCGGCTGCGGGAAGAGCGGCGGGGCGGCCGTCAGGGGCGCGGCGCGCCGGGGGCGGGGGCGTGACTGGACGCCGCGCCGGCTGGGGGCCCCCCTCCCGGAGGGCGCGGCGGGCTGAGCTCAGGCGGGGGACGCAGGGGCACAGGACGTGAGAAGCCGCAGCGGGCTCCGGTGGCGGGGTCGGGGGGCGGCCAAGGACACGAAGGGCGCGGCGACAGACGCCAGACAAAGCCAGAGGCCCCGGGCCTCGGTAAAACGAGACGACCACGCGGCCGACGGAGAGCCGCGCGCTCACCTCCTCTTGCAGGGGCAGCCGGAGACGGAAAGAGGCAAGCAGGGGGCGGGACGACGCCTTTAATACCCACACGCATTTCCGCTTCCTCTGTGGGCACGCCTGTCCCCGCCTCCTCCCGTCCGCCTGCGAGGCGGCTCGGTAACGTTCGGCTACTTCCGCCAGCCGGTCGCCAACCGCTCGGAGGCCTTCGGAACTGTTCGGCTAGTGACCCGAGGGCGTGTCCTCCGAGGGCCCTTCCACCCTTCCGAGGGCCCTTCGTGTTTTTTCGGAAGTGCAGCGCTGGATTTCCGAGTAGGTCCAGTTCGAGAGGCCCTAAGTCCCTTTCCGCAGGGGTTTCTCTCCAGGGTTGCTCACCAGCGCTTGGCACAGTATAGGTGCTCAATAAGTATTTGTTTTACGTCTGAACGTGCGGATGCTTGAGTCACCTAAGGCCAGCTGCAGGGTCTCCGGATGCTTCCGGTCTTCTTCGCGAGCTCTCGGCTATTGCCGACGAAGGCACAGAGGCCCGCTCGGGCATTTCCGGAACCCTTCGGAGACGCTCTCCCGGGTCTGTTCGGAAACACTCCTTTTCCTTCGGGCCACGTTCGAAAATTTGTGGCTGATGCGGGTAGATCGGGGTCACCCTCCGCAGGACGATCTCAAACCCTTTAGTCTGGAGAGAAGCTGGACGTAGTCTTCTAGCGGACTGACCACCCCCCCCCGCCCGCAGGAGGGCGTCGGTTCCCTCCGAGGGCGAGTCGTTTGGAGGGGGAGAGATTTGCATTAAAGGCTCTTGGTTCCTTGGGGGACCGCATCTGTTGGCCTCTGCCCCGTCCCCTCTCCCCGCAGTCGGCCCGCAGTCGCACCCCTTAAACTCCCTTGTTTTCTGTGGCCACGGCCCTCTCCAGGGCCAGGAGCCCCGCCTGATGTATCCCGGGTCCTCGGCCTCAACAGCACGGGGCTGGGCGCTCGGGGGGCTCCGGAGACCCCGGCTCACCAAACGGAACGGCCATGGCCTCTGTCGCCCCCGCGAGTGCAGCCGGACCTGGGACTGTGTCCGGGAACTCCGTGAGGTCCCCCTCCGTGCTCGGGGGCTTCGCCCCTAGGGAATCCCGGCCGTCCAGAGGCACTGGGAGAAGCCTGGGGGTCCGCCCCGCTGCCCGCACCACGGCCCCCAGGGCCGACGGAGGTGCGCGCAGGGCCGGGAGCGCCATCACCTCCCAGGGGCGCAGGGCCGCCCCAGGGGACTGGCAATGAGGGAGAGAAATCTCACCTCCCGAGAGCCCCGTGTTTCCTCCATTAGGGGCCCTGCCCGCCAACTCCAGCGTCCCGGGACTCCGTGTCCAGGCGCCTTGTCTGGTCCTTGGTTTTTGACCCCACCTGTCCCCGCCGCGGGGCCTGGGGCGCAGGGGGCCCCGGAGGCAGGCGCTGAAGAGAAACAACGCCCGGGCTCCCGCAGCACCCCACGCTGCCTCCTTCAGGGCACCCTGAATTTTGAATGTGTTCCTTCGCGCTCCTTGGGGTGCGTAAGGCCCCTCCCACCGTTATCCGGGAGCCCGGCTGCCCCCAGCAAGGCCTCTGAGGGCCAGGACGTGCCCAGAAACCAGGGCCGGGGCATCCCCTGAGTCGGGCCCGTGTGCACCCCAGCCAGCTCAGGTGACCAGGAGGGCGCCGGGCACACCTGGCGCCGTCCCCTGACCCCGCCCCGGGCCGGGCCGCACCCCGGAACGCTCTCTGGGGGAGCCAGCGCGGCGCAGCAGGGCCATGGCAGCGGCGCCAGCAGTGGGCGCCCCGCAGGGGCCCCCGCCGGGGGCACCGTCCCCGCCGGCCGGCGCGCCGGGGCCTGCGTCCGGCCTGGGCCGCTGCCGGATGGCGCTGCTGCTGGCCGTGGCGCTGGACGTGGCGGGCATGGCGGCGCTGCTGACGGGCGTGTTCGCGCAGCTGCAGGTGCGCGGCCGCGACTTCGGCGACCTGCTCATCTACTCGGGCGCGCTGCTCGTCTTCCTGAGCCTGCTCGGCTGGATCCTCTGGTACACCGGCAACATCGAGATCTCGCGCCAGGAGCTCGAGCGCGACTACGGCCTGCGGCCCTCGGCGCTCGCCCGCCTGGCGCGCAAGCTCTCCCGCCGCTGGTCTGCGCCGGCCTCCTCCTCCGGCCCGCGCGCCGCGCCCGGCTCTCTGGGAACGCGCCGTGCCGCCCGCGCGCCCCCGCCGCCCGCCGCCGGCTCCCGCCGCGTGCGCCTGCAGCTCGCTACGCTCGAGGCCGGGCCGGGGGCGGCGGGCGCGGGCACCGAGTGAGCCCGAGGTGAGGGGTGGGGCAGCGACTGGGGCGGAGGGACGAGTTGGAGAGAGCTGGAGAGGCAGGGGGGAGAGCTGGAGACTGGGGAGATAGGCGAAGAGCTGGAGAAATGGAGAGAGATGGAGAGAGGGAGAGATGGAGAGACGGGGCGGGGTGGGGGATGGACAGTGGGGAGAGATGGGGTAGGAGAGAGCTGGAGAGACAGCAAGAGAGGGGGAAGGAGACGTGGGGGTGGAAATAGAGGAGAAATGGAGAGATAGGGAGGGAGAGAGACAACAGGGAGGGAAAAACAAAGGACCAGATCAAGACCAGAGAGTAGAGTAGCAGGGCCCAGAGGCTGGAGCAGGCATGAATGCAGATTTGGAAGAGACAAAGAGACCTTGCCTCCCAGTTGAGGCCTAGAGAGTCACTACTCCCTCGCCCCCACACTTAGAGACCCTGCTCCGCACTCCAGCCCCCAGGAGCACCGGGTCCCTTTTAATCCTCTCACTGTAACTGAGTCTCAGGGGTCACCGCCAGTACCATCCCCATCCCAGAGGAGGACACTGAGGCCCAGAAAGGTGCCATCTCTTGTCCGAGGGCACACAGCTAGGATTCTTCTAAGAGTGAGGGAAAGAGCGAGAACACCAGGAGTGTGAGACCCAAGAAAGGAGCTACTGCTCATCCCTTTCCTTTTCTCTCTCCTGTCTTCTCTCCTCTTTCCTAAACACACACTCTCCGGGTTGCACTCCTTTGCTCAAACTTCTGCTGTGGCTCCCTGTTGCCCTCTGATTAAAACCCCTGCCACTCCCTGGGCCCCACAGGTTTCAGCCCCACATCTCCTTCCTTCTTTGTGGTTATGACAGCATCCCTCAGTCCACGGACAGCCAGGCTGTCTCACGCCAGTTGGCCTCTGTTCGTCGTCTCCCCCTACAGCAGGAGTGCCCTTGCCATCTGTACTCCACATGGAAAACGTCCCATGTGCCCATTAAGCTCCAACTCAACTCTCTGCCTTTCTCTGGGTCTTCACAGTGTCTGAGTTACCCCATTGTTGCTTCTTATGTGTCTTGTGGTGTCTGTGTGCTGGTTCTGTCTCCCGCCGGACAGGGAGCATCCCGCTGGTAAGGCCTGGGTCTCCAGGGCCTTCATTCTTAGCGTCACCCCGCAAGCAGTAAGCTCAGGAACTCAGAGAAGGGTGATTGGGTTGGTGGGTGGATGTGTGGACGGACGGGTGGGTTGTTTGATTAGTGGATGGACTGGCTGTTGGATGGCTGGACAGACTGGTCGATGGATGGCGGATAGAGGGATGGATGTTCAGTTGGTGGGTGGATAGATATGGTTAGATTGAGGAATGGGTACAATTCATCAGAACTGGTGAATGGGTGGTTCGGGCACATAGATGAGATGGTAGGGGAAAGAATGGTTGGATTGACCCATGGATGAACCAAGAGGAGGAACGGCATCAGCAATGGATGAGTGACTGACCCAGTTTCTCAAACGCGAGTTCCATAAAAAACTTAAATCCTGATGTGCTAAGACCTCTGTATGTGAAGAATTGAGCTGTTCTCCTATGGATCCTGAATGTACTTTTGTGAAAACAGAGACTAGTCCCTCCCATCATCCGCCGTGCTCTGCAGCTCAGAGGAGGAGAAGGGTTTAAGACAAGACGCATTCTCCCACAAACTGAGGCCAAGAGTTGTAGAACCACCCGCTAGCGGTGAGAGTCCTTTACCTTGCCCAGAAATCTAACACAGCTGGGCAGATCTGCTGGAACCACCTGCCAGAAACGTTGGCCAAGCCGACTGGTGTGTGGGCCCCTCTTCGAAGGAAGACGGGCCTGTTCATTCGAACATGGGACTCCTCAGTGGGCGGAGTCAAGGGCTTCCAGCACTCGAGGGCCAGAGAACTTGAATTTTTTTTTTAAGAATTTATTTATTTATTTGAAAGAGAATAGAGAGAGAGCCTGAGGCAGGGGAGGGTCAGCGGGAGAAGCAGGCTCCCCGCTGACCCGGGAGCCCAACGCAGGACTCCAGGATCAGGACCTGAGCCCAAGGCAGTTCCTTAAGCAACCGAGCCACCCAGGCGCCCCGGAAAACTTGAATTTTAACACAGGGACCTGGAGCTTCTGGCCCGGGTCCCTCCCTCCTCCCTCTGAGACCAAAATGAATGGAGTCGACAGAGCCACCAGCATCAGCCACTGCCAGGTTGTGTGTCCTTCTCTGTGTCTGTCTGTCTGGGTCTCCTGTGTCTCTCTGTCTCTCTGTCTCTCGTCCCCTCTACGTGTCTTCGTCTATTCTCACCGACTTTCCTGTTTCTCATTCTCCAGCTTGTGCCGCTGGCCCCCAGGGAGGCAAGTACGCTGGCCCAGGTTGGGGGTGGAGAGATGGAGGAGCGACCGAGCAAGAGTCTGAGTCAATGTACCAGGGGCCAGAGCAGCAAGAAAGGGCTCCCTTCCCTTGCCCCTCAGGCCGCTGGTGGTGAGCCCCAGAAACGCGTGGGCCCTGGGAGGGGTCCCGCACAGCCACTAACCCTGCCCTTCCTCCTGCAGACAGCCCCACGGCCCCACCTGTGAGGACGGGACTGCGTGTGCAGCTGTGCCCACCGCCATCTGGGCCACCAGGATGCCTACCTGTCTGCCCCGTCCTCTCCCGGATAAATGGCTCTGCCTCCTAGCGCCGTGTGTCTGTCTGGGAGAGGGACAGTACTGGGGCCCGGCCACACCCACAGAGGGGCCATCCATGCCCTTGGGGACCTTGGAGCCCAGCTGCACACGGGCCTCTCATGGAGGGGGGTGGGAGAGTGGCCCAGACCCCCCCCTCGGCCCACACCCCTCTGTTGGTGTGGGGGTCCTCTGAGAAGCAGACAGAGGGACAAATTAGACTCGCCAGGTATTTATTGGGAGGAAGCACCTTAAAAAAAAGAGAGAGGTTTATTTATTTTAGAGGGGGAGGGGCTGGGGGAGAGGGAGAGAAAGAATCTCCAGCAGACCCCGGCCAAGCAAGGAGCCCGGCAGGGGGCTCGAGCCCACGACCCTGAGATCGTGGCCAGAGCCGAAATCAAGAGTCCGCACCTGCTAAGCCACCCAGGTGCCCAGGAAGGAAGTACTTGTGGAGGGGACCTGGTACAGGGTATGCCTGAGGAAGGCCCGAGGGCTGGGCAGGACAAGACTTGTACCGTAGGCGCTTCCTGGAGAATTTCCACCCAGCCACTGGAGAATCTGAGAGTAACGTTGTCCACCGGGGGTGGCCTGTGTCCCGCAGGGAGCCCCGCCACGCTCAGGTGTTGGTGGGAGGTGTGGCGCGTGCTGGCAGACAAGGCAGGATCCCGAGGGTCGGCAGCCAAGGCTATCCGTCAGTGGTGCTCCTGCAGGAGAACGGTGGGCCACCGACCCACCGCTCCCTGGTTCCAGACCCCACTCAGCCCAGAAAGCCCATGATCACAGCCCAGTCCCCTGGTGCACACACACACACACACGCATGTATGCTCCCTGCCCCAGAGCTCCTGTGCCTCCTGCTCCCACGGATCTTAGAAAAGAGACCACGCATCTATATGCCAAATCTGTATTGAGGGGCCCCCCAGGGGTGCCCCTAATCTTCGTCCTCCGCTCCTTCTGTTTCTTCACCCCCTTCTGTCGTCCCTTCCCCTTCGGTGGCCCCTGACATTTCTGTGTTCCCCTCCGGAGTAACAGAGGTTGGCATGCTGCCTGCGGACATCCTCTTTTCGCTCGAAGGCCCCCTGTCCTTGGATAACAGAGACACGGTCCTCGACAGGTCACATTTGCCCTTTAAGAACCCTGGAAGGTGCAGCATATCTCGACGTTTGGCCCACCTAATGGGGAGGGGACACACTCAGACTTGCCCATCTGCCCACTCCTCCAGGGGTGCGGGAGCCCAACCTCAGCCCCAACCCCACTTGCCAGAACAGGCAGATGCTGGAGATCAGGAAGAGGAGGCCTCCACAAGTCCAGCCCAGCGCCCACATGTGCTTTCTCCGCATGGTTTCTGCACAAAGGAGGCAGGTTTGAGACCCAGGAGTCTCAGGGGCCCCGGGGCCCCGGCTTCCTGGCACTCACCATCTGGCCGCTGGTGGTAGCAGACCCCGTCACGGTAGCAGCATCGTAGACGCAGACACAGGTTGGGGTTCTCGATTGCCGCCTGGCCCCCACAGCTCTCCCGGTCCCATACATCTCCCTCACAGCCTTGGGACCAACCACAAGGGCACCTAGGTCACAGATTCTGACCCAAGGGCCCCAGAACCCCAGGACCTCAAAGTCAGGCTCCTGGCCTCCTGCTGAGGGCTTACTCTGTGGAGGACCCAGGAGTCCCGGCCCCCAGCCCCCTCCTCCCTCAGACTCAGGAGTCCCGGCCCCCAGCCCTTCCTCCCTCAATACCAGGAGTCCAGCCCCCCAGCCCCTCCTCCCTCAGACCCAGGAGTCCAGACCCCTAGCCTCTTCCTCTCTCAGACTCAGGAGTCCAGACCCCTAGCCTCTTCCTCCCTCAGACCCAGGAGACTGGGTTTCCAGCCCCTCTTGGCTCAGACCCAGGATCAGGCCCCCAGCCCATTCTCCCTTTAGACTCAGGAGTCTAGTCTGGGCTCCCTGTCCTTGGGGGACCCGGGTTTCAGCCAGGGCTCACTCCATGGGTAGAAGAATCCCTGGATTCCATTCCCATCTGTGGAGAAAAAGGGTTGGTGTTAGAGGGGCTGTATGGAGGCTGAAGAGGCTCCGTGCTCAGCTTTCTGACCCTCTCTTCAGCCCCCTCACCTACTGAGCCCTGCATCAGCAGGAAGAGGCTCAAAGCGGGGATCCCAGAGCCCACCATGTTGCCTCCCCAGACCCTTGGGGCCTCTGTGGGGACAGACCTTGAAGGCCATCACCCCAGCAACCAGTGGGGCCCCGCCCACCTGCCCACCCAGCTTTCAAGGTTCCAAGTTCTGTTGCTAGGGAGCCCCTTTAGCAGTGGGGAAGGAGGTAGGGGGGAGTCACACTGGTCTGGTCATGCCTGGTTGGTAAGAAGTGGCTTCCTTAGCAACCAGGTAGAAGGGCCCACAGGGGTGGGGGCCAGGCAACCTGGGCAGAAAGTAGGTGGTGGGCTAAGGCACCTCCTGCCTGCCAACCAGGGGACCCCGAGCCACCGGGCCTGGGAGACCTTCCTGCCAGGGAATCCCTCTGCTTGGTAATCTGATGCCTGTAGGGCAGCCTCAGTTGGCCCAAAGTCTCCAGAGATGTCGTTGCCAGGGGTCTTCCCCCTAGCAACCAGGGGCAGGGGCCCTGAGGCTCACTGAGCCCCATTGTTAGGGAGGGGCCCCCCTAACAACCAGGTGGCCCAGGAGGACAAGGGGAAAATGGGGGTTGGGCCAGAGGCCAGAGCACTTGCTCGGGAGTCCTCTTGTTCCCAGGGCTCTCCAGGCCTCCCAGTGGAAGGAAGACCCTTCTCCTCAGGCCTCAGTCTCTCCACCCACAAATGGGGAAATGGGTCCATAAGGAGGTCCTCAAGTTTCCCATTTGGGCTGGGCTGGGACCATGATCCCTAGTTCTCTAAGGTGACCCTCCACTCAGCTTTGCAGTACAGTGAGGAGGGAGCCTCCTGGGGCAGTGTGGCTTTGGGGCCTGGACTCCGGGGTCTGAGGGAGGAGGGGCTGGGGGTCTGGACCCAAGTCTGAGGGAGGAGATGGCTGAGGGCCCAGATTCCTAGGGCTGAGGAAAGAGAGGCTGGAGGTCTGGACTCCAGGGTCTGAGGGAGGAGGGGACTGGGGGCCTAGACTCCTGGGTCTGAAGGAGGAGGTGGCTGGACTCCTGGGTCTGAGGGAGGAGGTGCTGGGGGCTCAGACTCCTGGGTCTGAGGGAGGAGGGGCTGGGGGCCCGGACTCCTGGGTCTGAGGGAGGAGGTGCTGGGGGCTTGGACTCCTGGGTCTGAGGGAGGAGAGGGCTGGGGGCCTGGACTCCTGTCTGAGGGAGGAGGGGGCTGGGGGCCTGGACTCCTGGGTCTGAGGGAGGAGGGGGCTGGGGGCCCGGACTCCTGGGTCTGAGGGAGGAGGGGCTGGGGGCCTGGACTCCTGGGTCAGAGGCAGAAGGCCAGGGACCAGGTCTGAGGGCAGCTGTCCAGGAGTCCAGACCCCATTTCTCAGGAAGCCCCGTGAGGCTGACTCCTGGTCTGTGCATCTCTTGTAAACATCCTGGTGGGAGCTGAGTGGCCCTGGGCTGCCTCCGTCAGAGATGACACAGGTTAGAGGGGGCTCAGCAGGGGGCCGGGGGTGGGGGGTCATAGGGGTTGTGGGGCTGAGGCCAGCAGCTGATGACCATTTCCTGTGTCAACATCATCTGGACCCACTTCGCAATTCCCGGGATTCCTCAGGGATCAAGGAGGGGGTGGGGGGCGGGGCTGCCGGGCCCTGGACCGCGGCTTGGGACTGGGGGGGCCCCCGCCGTCACGGCCCTCACCGCTAATGACAGGTTTGGGTTGCTTCTGCGGCCTGCCTGCCCCGTCACCCCCCAGAGGCCAGACAGGACCCCCCAGGGATAGACAGACGGACACACACCGCCTCGGACCTGCTGACCTCACACCAGCCAGCCCTACCTCACCCAGGGCCAGCACAGGAGCAAGGACCCCCAGCTCCCCACTCATATTCCAGTGGCATCTTCCCTCACATGTGGGGCCCCTCCACGCAGAGCCTTCGGCGCTGTGTCTCCCTGGTCCTTGTCTCTGAGCCTCTGAGCTGGTTTCTTTAAAGCTTCTTGTATCTGGGTATCCTGTTGTTTCACAACTTGGTCTTTTGCTCACCCCAGGTGTCTGCCCTACAGTCTTTGTGTCTGTGTGTCGGTGTCACTTTTTTGTGATTCCCCAACCCTGCCTGTCAGTGGGGGCACCTTGTGCCCTCTTGCTCTCCTTGCAATAGGAGGAGCCCGGGCGCCACCCCCACCCCTACCCAGGGGAAGACCCAGGATGCTGAGGAATCCCCTTGACCTCCTGCGTCACCCACCCTATCTCCCTCAGCCTCCTGCAGCCAGGAAAGCTGGAATTAGGGGGAAGATGACCCCACGGCCCCAGGGTGCAGGCCAGGGCAAGATGGAGTGGGGGGGACTGGCACCAGCCAGGTACACTGACCCAGCCTCAGACTCCTGACCTTTCCCATAGAGCGTTCCCTAAATGGCAGAATGGAAACACCTTTTTCTCCACCTGGGAACCAGGGTTTAAGGCCTGGACACCTGCCATCTGGGTCGGAGGGAAGAGGGGGCTGGGGGCCCAGGATCCTGGGTTGAAGAAGAGGGTCTGGGGTAGCACTCCTGGTTCCTAGTAGGTGGAAGGGGCTGCCAGTGCAATATCCCTATTGTTGCTCTCAGACTGGCCCCAGGCCCAGTCCCTATCCCCTCAGGCCAGTCCATCCCCCAGGCTGGTGGCCTGAGTCACCTTGGCTGGCCCCGCCGGTCTGGGGGGGGGGGGCTACGTCAGTTCTCCCCTCACTGACGCAGCCTCGGGCCCCCCACACTGACTCAGCCGGAAACAGGCCCCCTGAGGGGCGGAGACCCAGTGGTCAGAGGCCTGGGTCCCTGTGGGAGTGGGGACTGGGGAGGGCCCCTGGGGGGCCCTGGAAGGGGTGGCCATGACAGACCAGGAGAGAGAGTTCTTACCTGAGGCAATGAGGTCATGTCCCACCATGGGGGGGCTGTGACCTCACCTCCCTGAAGACATGAGCCCTCGTCCCCCACCCCCCATGGTGGGGGATAGGAGGGGAGGACTCCAGCTGCCATCCATCCCCAGAGCCCCCCCTACCAGCTCAGCACAGTTCTGAGAGCCAGGAGGGGGCCTGCGGGGGGACCTTGTCGTTTTGCCTTCTCACTCCCATCCTGTCCTTCGCTGGGAAGGGGGCATGCTCCTGGAGATGGGGATCTAGACCCAGTCCCTCACTGGCTCTGCCTCTGTCCCTGGCGCTCATCAGAGCGCCTGTGCTCCCAGGGCTGTCCTGTCCATCCTCCCCCCTCCCCTGCTCCAGTGCCTCCGCTCATTGCCATCTCTGCCCTGTCTCCATCTCCACTCGGTGGCTGAGCCACTCTCTCCATGTGTCTGTCACCTTCATTACTTTGCCGGCTCACTTGGATCCCCAGCCCTCCTGGAGGCTGCATCTTTCTCTGGGCCTCCGGGCATGTGTTAACAAAAATCAAGGAAGAGAACTGCAATGGTTCATGTTTATTGACAGCGGACTGTGTGTCCTACACTTGTACATGAGTGAACTCATCCTTACCAGGCATGGGGGGCGGGCAAGCAGGGGCATGGGTGCTCGGTTATCCCCATTTCACAGATAAGGAAACTGAGGCCCAGAGGGAATGCAGCACCTACGCAAGATCGCACCTTGTCTGGGTGTCTCATGCTCGCTCTCTCTCTCTCTCTCTCTCCCCCAGCTCTGCTTCTCTCCCCCCTTCACATCCCTGCCTGTCTCCCAGAGACTCTGCTCCTCTCTGTCCCAGTGCCCAGCACCTCCTCTGAGGGTCTCTGGCTCCCTGCCTGTCTCTTGGGGCCTCTGCAACTTTGTCCCCGATGTGTTTCTCCTGCTGCCTGCCTCCCCTCTCTCTAAACCCACAACTTGCTGTCCCTTTTCCTCCCGGGGTCTCTGTGTGGGTCTCTCTGCTCCCACAGTATACCTGCTTGATGTCCCGCATCTCTCCGTGGGTCACTGTCTATCTCTGCCTTTCAGACTCCACCTCTGCCTCAGTGTCCCCATATTCTCTGTGTCCTCGCTTGGGTCTCACACTCTCCATCGCTCTCGCTCTCTCTGTCCCTTGGAATGGCTCTGCCTTGCACGTCCATCTCCCCAGGGCTGCGTCTTGTGGCTCTGTCCTCAGCTTTCCCCGTCCCTCTCTCCCCAGCCTCACTACCTCTCTGGCGGTCCTGGTCCAGCCAACCCAGACCCCCAGCACCCGCCCCTGCCCCCCGCAGCCCAGCCCCAGCTCTTGAGCCACTGTGTCTGCCCCTGTGGCGGCCCGGAGGAGGAGGTGGAGGGAGGGGACGCCAATGACCTCACCAGCCCCTCTCCGACCACCCCCCCCTTTCTCTCTTCAACTTTTCCAACTTTTCCTTCCTTGCCCTCCTCTGAGCGAGGCAGCCTGAGCCCTGCGAAGCAGCCGGCTCCCTCTGAATGGAAAAGGCAGGCAGGGAGGGTGAGTCAGGATGTGTCAGGCCGCCCTCCCCTGCCGCCTGCCCCCCGCCCAACCGCCCTGGCCCCCTATATAACCCCCCAGGCGTACACACTCCCTCACTGCCACGGCCCTCGCTGCTCACACGCACATGCCTCCCCTCCCCAGGCCGAGGCCCAGCTGACCCCCAGGGCTCCCCCCGGCAGCGGACAGGGAAGGGTTAAAGGCCCCCAGCTCCCTGCTCCCTGCCCTGGGGAACCCCTGCCCTGTGGGGACATGAACAGTAAGTTGGTTCAAGTTCCTGGGGTGGGGGGGACAGGAAGGGAGGGAGGGCCAGTGGCAAGGAGGGTAGGGAGCAGACAGGCGCAGCGGAATGGGCTAGAAAGAGACGGAGGAGAGTGAGGGAGCCACGGGGAGGCAGAGGTGGGAGAGGAAAGGAGATTCCGAGGAAGCAGGCGGCCCGGAGACGAGGGGGGCAGAGAGGCGGGAGGACGAAGCTAAGACGCGGAGAGATGCGCAGGGCAGCGCCAGAGAGATGGAGACCCCAGACAGACAGAGAGACCGATGCCGGGAGGGGATCCCCGAAGGCCCGGGGACCCCAGGAGTCGGCGGGGACAGAGAGACGCAGACGCCCAGGAATCCCGACAGAGAGGTTCCGGGAGGGAAACTGAGGCAGAGAGCCTCCAGGAGGTGAGCGCCAAGTCCAGAACACCGACCCCAGCCACGGGGAGGAGAGAGAGAGAGACAGTGGTGCAGACAGGAACGGGAGAGCCAGACAGATGCGGACCGACGGACAGACAGCGGCCGGGGAGGGCCGGGGGGCGGGCTGGGGGTGTGATGCGGGAGCGGGGCGGCCCGGGGGGCGCTGATTGGCTGGCGGACGCGGGGGTGGGCGGGGCAGCTGGGGGATGGGCTGCCGGGGAGCCAGCGGGCCCGAGCCCCCGAGCCGCGCGCCGCCGCCGGGTCCCTCTGCGCCTCCCGCCGCCCCGCTGCGCCCGCGCCTCGGCCTCTCTCCGCCCAGGTGTGCTCGGGGGCATCGCCGGCTCCGCGGCATCGCCGGCTCCGCGGCGCGGCCTTCCGCGGTCCACTAGGGGGTGGGGATGTCCCCCTGGGGAGGGGTCTGGGCCTCCGGGTTTCTGTCCTGGTCTCCTGCCTCTGCTCTCAGTCCGGCGCGGGCTCCGAGGCCCGGGGAGGGGGCAGGTTCTGGCCTGTGCCTCCCCCCTTCATGCCCCGCCCCGGGGCCCAGATTCCGGCGTCCGGGGGCGGACGGGAGACGCCCGGCCCGTCTACCCGCCCCGGGCCGCGTCTGCTCCGACGGGCGGGGCAGCCAGAGCCGGAGAGGGAGAGGGAAGCCCGCCCCAGCCCTGCGACCTGCCCTGGGCGCTCCACCCTGGGACTCAGGACCCTCAGTCCCTCCTCCCTCAGACCCACCAGTCCGGTCTGAGCTCTCTGCTTCTTCCCGCCCCCAGGTGTTTGCTGCCTGGTCCTGGTCGCCCTGAGCCTGTGGCCAGATAGAGCTGCTGCCCCCGGGCCGCCTCCTGGCCCCCCACGGGCCTCCCCAGACCCTCGGGCTGAGCTGGACAGCGCCGTCCTCCTGACCCGTTCCCTCCTGGCGGACACTCGGCAGCTTGCCGCCCAGCTGGTAGGAGAGACTGGAGGGGACGGGCTGGGACCAGGACCAGGAGTGGGGAGGGCTGCTGGGCTACCACCGTGGCAGAAACGGGGGGTTGGTGGTGGGGGAGGAGTTTGGAGCCTATCTGGAGGATGGGGGACCCTTGGAGCTGGGCAGGGTCCCCCTCAAGGCTTCTTTGCCCCTACAGAGAGACAAATTTCCAGCCGACGGAGACCACAACCTGGACTCTCTTCCCACCTTGGCCATGAGTGCAGGGGCGCTGGGAGCCCTACAGGTAAGCGAAGGGGAAAGGGCCGGTGGGGGGGGGGGTAGGTGAGATCTGAGCGTGGAGGGGGGCGGGGGACTGGGGACCAGAGCAGGCTGGTGGCATGTGTTCCTGATGCCCCCATGCCCTGTGTCCTAGCTCCCAGGTGTGCTGACACGGCTGCGGGCGGACCTGTTCTCCTACCTGCGCCACGTGCAGTGGCTGCGCCGAGCTGGGGGCCCTTCCCTGCGGACCCTGGAGCCCGAGCTTGGTGCCCTGCAGGCCCGGCTGGACCGCCTGCTGCGCCGGCTGCAGCTCCTGGTAGGATCCCCCAGCCCCCAGGCCTGACACCTAGGCTTGAAACCCAACCCCAGACTCTGGGCCTGCTCTGAGACCTTCAAATCCTGTGGCCCCAAGACCCCCCAGACCCTGACCCAAAGGCAGCCTGGAGACCCTGGGTCTACCATCTCCAGACTTCAAGAGCCTAGACCCTGAGGCCTCCAACCTTAAGCTCTGTGTCCCCAAGACCTCAGACGCTGGTCGTGAGCCCTTAAGACCTGACTGCTAAAATCCTAGACCCAGGACCCTGAGCTCAGAAAACTTCAAATACCAGTTCCTGGGCCTGACCCTAAATTCCAGGTCCCACTTCTGAGGGCCCAGCCCTCACCTATGAGTCTCTCAGCTTGGATTGGAGAGATCCCACATCTAAAACCCCAGCCACAAGATCTTGGACCCAACTCCAGACTCGAGCCCCCAGCCCTTGCCTAGCACCAGGATCCTAGTCCTGACTCTATAGACCTGTCCCCCAAGCCCCTGGACTTGGCTCTGACACCCCCACCTTTCGGCCCCAGTCTTCATTTTCTGCACCCCACATGCTGAGAACTGCCCGCCCAGAAAGCCTACGCCACAGGCCAGAGAAGTTCCGGAAGCAGGCAGCCTGGACTTCCCAACCCCTCCCCCCATTCTGTAGAGGCTCCAAAAATCGCTTCCCGGGACCCCCACTGCACCCCGGGCCTATTGCTAACCCTCTGTCCTCTCCCAACAGATGTCCCGCCTGGCCTTACCCCAGGCGCCCCCGGACCCACCAGCTCCCCCACTAGCGCCCCCAGCCTCTGCCTGGGGAGGCATCAGGGCAGCCCATGCTGTTCTTGGGGGACTGCACCTGACCCTTGACTGGGCCGTGCGGGGCTTGCTGCTGCTGAAGACTCGGCTGTGACCTGCCGCCGGGAACCACCAACGTCCTTCGATGCCACATCTTATTTATTTATTTATTTGGGGACTGGGGGCACGGCAGCAGGAAAACACCCCCTCCTTCTCTCCCCTTAATTCGAGACGGTCCCTCCAGGAGACCAGGGCAGAGTAGGGGCGTTTCTGTGCCTTATTTATACTTATTTATTTAAGGGGGGGGTGGGTGGGAGGCAGGTAGACTTGGGGACCAAAGGGGCTGGGAACTGGAGTCCTAGATTCTTGAATCTCTTAAGTCTGGCTGCAGGGTTTCCCTATCCCCTAGCCCTCTGGGCCTGGGCAGGAGCATATATTATTTATTAAACAATTACTTTTTAGGCTGGGATGGGGAGGGAAAGGGAAAGGAGGCCTGGGTTTTTGTACAAAAATGTGAGAAACCTTTGTAAGACGGAGAAGGAGGAATTAAATTTGTCATACACATCCACTTAGAGGTGATTTCTCCGAGGGCTGAGGGTTGGGGGCTGGACGCTGGGGTCCCTGGAGTAGAGGGAGGCACGGACCCTCAGTGGGCAGGACAGCAGAGGGGAGACCGTTGGTCCCCAGGGACCCTGAGCACTGAGGGGCAGGGTCCGAGACTGCATTTTGTAGGCACTCAATAAATCTTTAATGGAAGGTTCCAGAAGGCTGTCCCGTGCCCTACAATACTTGTACGTGACAAAGCTGCAAGTTTGACGTCATTCGTTATGGCGATGTTCACAACAGCAAACCAGAAACCACCTAGGTGTCCAACAGTGACGGATGGTTGGATGGATGGATATACAGATTTTTGTTTGTTTGTTTGTTTTGTTTTTTTTTAAAGATTTTATTTCTTTATTTGAGAGAGAGGCAGTGAGAGAGCATGAGCGAGGAGAAGGTCAGAGGGAGAAGCAGACTCCCCGTGGAGCTGGGAGCCTGATGTGGGACTCGATCCCGGGTCTCCGGGATCATGACCTGAGCCGAAGGCAGTCGTCCAACCAACTGAGCCACCCAGGCGTCCCTATACAGATGTTTTTAAAAGTCCTAGAACCTGGCTGACTCAGTAGAGCGTGTGACTCTCGATCTCGGGGCTGTGAGTTCCAGCCGTACACTGGGCATACACTTTACTTTAAAAATAATAATAGGGGCGCCTGGGGGGCTTACCCGATTAAGCATCTGCCTTCAGCTCAGGTCATGATCCCAAAGTCCCAGGATGGAGGTCCTGCAACTGGCTCCCTGCTCAGTGGGGAGTCTGCTTTTCCCTCTGCCTCGCACCCCGCTTTCGTGCTCACTCTCTCTCTCTCAAATAAATAAAATCCTTAAAATAATAATAATTTAATAATCCTAGAAGAAAATACACCCAAATTTTGACAATGGTCCCCTCAGGGTGGAAGGTGGACTGGAGTTCTGAGTGACTTGTTTTTATTTGTGCCTGTCTGTATTATCCAGAATTTCCACAATGATCACGTATTTTGCATGATATATTTAAAAAAAAATAAACACTTTTTAGAGTGAAAGAATACCAGTCAAAACCTTTCCCCCCAAATAAGCCCTCGGGAGGAGTCAGGAATCACCGCTCACTGAGTGCCCGCTCTGGGCCATGCCTTAAGTGTGGGGTTTTACTTACACGATCCCCTGAATGAGGCATCATGACCCACTTTGCCGGTGAGGGAAGGTGAGGCTGGAGGGGGTTTGGCTGCTGTTCAAGGTCACATAGCTAGGGAGAGACAAACATGATTCTGCCAGAGGTCTGGCTCCTTCCAAAGAGCACGTCCCTCCCTTTCTTTATAACCCACACAGACACAAATGGGTTACAAATGGGGAAACCGAGGCCCAGTATGGGTATGAGTCTTAAGGTCTAGAGAAAGGTCAGTGGTGAGTTGGGGCTGTACTCGGGCCTCCCTTCTTAAGAGTCAGAAACTCTTTAGTTAATTATCCATTTACAATATCCGAGAGAGCAGTCCCCCCAACCCCCGGCTCGGGGCCCCCAACAAGGGTCCTGTGTTTTCACTAGTTTGGGTCTGGACTGGGGGCTTCTGAGTCACAGGCCCTAGGCCACATCCTGGAGACAGGATCCCATCCGTGCCCCCCAGAGAGTTCCCAGCAAGAGTCCTACACGTAGGTGTCTGATGAGGTCACAAAGCCCCTCCGCCGGAAGGCTCCTCCCCCAGTCCAGGGCTGACCACCGCCCCCCTGCAGGGCCATGGCCAAGCCCTGGGGAAGCTCCACCTTCTGGAACCGCTGAGCTCCCGCACCTGCGAAGCCCAAAGGGCCAGGACGGGTGGGCTGGGGGACACTGGGCTGGCCATGTGCCCAGGTGCCTGCCTCTCTGACCGTGTATCTGTGGTGACCCACCTTTTCTCCCACCACCATGAACCGGTTTCGGAACATCAAGCGCATGCAGCCACTCCAGGGACCCTCAAAATGGGTCCCCACTCTGGGCGAGTTGCAGAAGACCCTCCAGAAGGGCGAGTACCTGCCCCTCCGCCCGCTGCCCATGTTCGAGAGTAACTTTGTCCAGGTCCCCAGCTTCCTGCACCCTGGGGGCGGAGAGGGGCAGGAGGGGATTGGAACCCCCCCGGGCTGGGGGATTTGAACCCAGGCAGGCATAAGGCAGGGGTGGGGGTGGGGCTCTGGTGGCCAGGGGCTTGGGCCAGGGGTGGGGGGGGTGCCGGAGGACCACTGGAGAAAGGAGTGGTTCCAGCCCCTCTCCCTGGCCTCCCAGGTGACCAATCGAGGGGCCCCCGTGTACGTGCACCACAGAACCAACCGTCTGACCATGGGTGTGGCTGCCTCCCTGCCAGGCCTGGTGCTGCCAGACATCTTGCTGATCGCTCAGCCTGGAGAGGGCAGGGAGTGCTCCAGCCTCGTCCTCACCAGGTGCCTCCATCCCCCCCGGGGACCCCAGGCAGTGCTCCCACCTGGTCCTCATCGGGTGCCTCCACCCCCCATCTGCCCCCGCTCGGCCCCGTCTTCTGCTCTGCCATCGGCATCTCCTGCTCCCCTGCCCCAGGATGCTCCCGCTGGCCCTGGTCCACCTCTACGTGCACGACCTGTCCGCTTGGCGCCTGAAGCTGCGCCTGGTCACCGGCCGCTGCTACTTCTTGGAGCTGGACGCCCCTGCCAACGAGCGCGCCTTCCTGTTTGACCGCTGGATCCGTCTCATCAACCTGCTCCACGAGCCGGCCACAACGTGGGCCCCCAGGACCCTGAGCACACCCACCATGGGCCTGGCCCATGTGGTGCCTCCTGCCTCCACCTGGCGCCTCCAGGTGGGCACGGCCCCCTCCCCAGGGCAGCTGTGGGTCTAGATCTCAGAACCAAGTCCAACAACCTGCAACCCAGAACCCCAAGAAATGAGGCTGGGGGCCTGGATGACAGAGGAGGGCCTGGGAGCTGCACTCCTGGGTCTGAGGGAGGAGGGGCTGGGGGTCTGGACTCCTGGATCTGAGGGAGGAGGAGGGGCTGGGGCTGGGGCTGGGGCTGGGGCTGGACTCCTGGGTCTGATGGAGGAGGGGCTGGGGGTCTGGACTCCTGGGTCTGAGGGAAGAGGAGGGGCTGGGGCTGGGGCTGGACTCCTGGGTCTGATGGAGGAGGGGCTGGGTTGGGAGATGGACTCCTGGGTCTGAGGGAGGAGGGGCTGGGAGATGGACTCCTGGTTTAGGGAGGAAGAGGCTGGGGGCCTAGATTCCAGGGTTTGCAGGAGCAGAGGACAGGATCCCTGAGTCCTGGGAGAGGGATGGGCTGGGGTCCTGGAATCCTGGGCTGGTAGGTAATGGAGATGTGGAAACCAGGAGGAGGCCACCCCTCCTCACTGTCTCCCTTCTTGTCCGTAGGCCCAGCCCCAGTCCAAACATTCAGGTGAGCAGGCTCAGTGTCCATCAGGCTCTCCCCTGCTTCTCAGCGTCTTCTGCACCAGGCGTGGTCTGACCTTCCCCTTCTTCCCTGGCCAAGCCCCCCGCGCATCTCCCTGTGTCCTCCCTGTCCGGGACCCTGACTAAAAGCACCCCCTTCTTTGCAGTCATGATTGTTGAGCCCACATTTCCTTACAAGCTGATGGCATCTCAGAGACAGAAGAAGACCAAGGTGAGCATGCTGGGCAGGCTTGGCCGTGGAGGGATGGGGCGGGGTTGCTGGGCTCCCTCACTGCCTCCCACCCCTCCTCCCACTTGTCAGACCCTCAAGCGCAGATTCAAGTCTCAGGCCGTGGGCGATTCTGTGCCTCTCATCTGGTCGCATGCGGAGCATGCTCAAGCTAAGAAGAAATCTACAGAAAGGTAGGCTGGGGGTCTGGCTCCTAGGGGGAGGCAGGGGAAGGCTGAGGACCCGGTGCAGATGCCATCAGTCACACCATGTGGTCCTACAGGTCCCAACCAAAACTCTACTTGGACACATCTCAGACGAAAATCCAGGTTTCTGGTGAGCACCCCCCCCAGATGTGTGGATCCCCAAAGGTCTGTCCCTTCCGCTGAAAGCTCAGACTACTTTCTTTCCATCCAGAGAAGCCCAGCATCACCATCCGTACCATCTTCAGCATCATTTCCAACACCATCAAACACACACAGTCCTCTTCCAAGGCAGCTATATACTGGGGGCCCAACTCTTGGTCTGAGGGAGCAAGGGCTGGGGTCTGGACTCCTGGGTCTGAGGGAGGAGGGGCTGGGGGCCTGGATTCCTGGGTCTGAGGGAGGAGGAGGCTGGGGTCTGGACTCCTGGGTCTGAGGGAGGAGGAGCTGGGGCCTGGATACCTGGGTCTGAGGGAGGAGGAGGGGCTGAGGCTCTGGTCTCCTGGGTCCTGGGTCTCAAGCTTTCCCTGGTCCTGATCATCCTTCCCCTTTCCCTGCCCATCTCCAGGGTTACTCATCTGACTCGGAGGTGGGCACGGTCCTTGGAGGCTTAGTGGAGACCCCTGTCCGTTGCATCTCGGAGGACAGCCAGGAGCATTCCCTGGTGGGCTCCTATGACTGCTTGGACGCCTACCTGTGGCAGCAGGATGTTGAAGACCTGATGGACCCGGATACCAGCACCTTGTCTTCTTCCTCCTTCAGCCCCGCCCCTGGCCCTCCAGCCTTCTACTTCCCTCATGCTTTGCCCTCTGGCCGGAAGCACAAGGGAAAGCCCGGGCAGAGGCCGAGGCAGTCGCGCTCCCAGAAGTCCCCATCTACCCAAGCAGCCTCTTCGAAGGTTCCATTCATCCTCGACCAGTCCAAGAAGGTCTCAGCAGTGCGTGCCCCATCCCAGAAGACCTCGGCTGCCCCTGGCCCATCCCGGAGGGTCCCCACTGCGCCTGGTGCCCCTCAGAAGGTCCCAGTAGCACGGGGCCCGTCTCGGAAGGCGACACCTGTAGCGCCCACCTCCCCGAAGGCCCCACCAGCTCACAGCACATCCCGGAAGGCCCCAGCTGCCTCAGGTGTCTCCCCGAAGGCCCCACCAGCTCACAGCACATCCCGGAAGCCCCCAGCTGCTTCGGCTGTTTCTCGGAAGGCCCAAGCCATACCTGTCCCATCTCGGAAGCCCCCACCCATGTTGGCTAATCCTCAGAAGCCTCCAGCCGTACCTTTTCTGTCTCAGAAGTCCCCATCTACCCTGGCTCTTCCCCCAAAGGCTGTGTCCCCCACTCTCCAAAGGAAAAAATCTTTGTTCATCCCTACCCCATCCCAGAAGGCTGTGACCTCACCTAGTCGGTACAAGATGACCTCGGAGAGGGCTGATTTTGGCCTGGGGCCCAAGATAGGTCCTAGAAGGGATGCGGCTGAGAGAAGGAAGCATGAAGGGGCACCCCAGCCCATGTTGTTCGTGGGCACCCAGGAGATGGATGTGCTGGAGACGAGGACCCAGAAGACATCCATGGAGCTGCCTTTCACCACCACGAAGAAGCGGTCAGAGGAAGTCGTGATCAGCAAAGCCCGGGAGATCACCCTGGATGGCCTGAAGGGCTGGGGCATGCTGGAGGACAAGGTCCACAGAAAGAAGGAAAAGATATCCCTGGACATGCCTGGCTTCAAATCCAAGGAGAGGGGAGAGCAGCAAAGGTGGCTCAAGACCCAGGAGCTGGCCATCGAGGGAGGCCCAGAGGAGCAGAGCAGGCCCTTCTCGGTAGAAGGCCTCACGCTCGCCAAGATGATGATCATGGCCAACTGCAAGGAGCCCCCCCAGAGACAAGCTGCAGTCGGCCTGCCCTCCTGGCTCTCGGCTCCCCAGGCATCTATGTCAGCAGAGGGCACAGGGCCCTTCAGTACCTGTTCTGCACCCTTACCAGAGAGGAAACCAGTGGCAGCTAGGAATCAGTCCCCATTGGGTTCCTGGGTGCCTTCGTCAGAGAGGAAACCAGTGGTGGTTAGGGAGCAGTTGGGCTCTTGGGTGCCCTCGCCAGAGAGGAAACCAGTGGCGGTTAGGGAGCAGTCCCCAGTGGGCTCCTGGGTGCCTTTGATGGAGGGGACCCTGGCGGGGTTTAGGGAGCAGTCCCCATTGAGCTTCTGGGCACCCTCGACGGAGGGGACCTCAGTGGGGGGTAGGGAGCAGTCCC